>JAVYIG010013940.1:0-44228 GCA_035222895.1 Strongylocentrotus droebachiensis | reverse complement strand
CATCCAGTTTTTAACACGTGTAATTATGCTATCATTTAGACTAGCCTAAGAAATACACGTCATTATCCCCATGAAAATGACATGTATATATCGCTTCCTGCTACACTATCCGACAAAAACATAACATGATTAAACCATTAAAGGGCAATCCAACTCTTTGGATAAGAATATATGAAAGTAGAAAAATATATAAGAATAAGAATTGAGAAAGCTTTAAATAAACCATTAATTTATTTTTTCTCCTAATTAAGTGCCTTCTCCCTTGGGGCTCTACATAAAATATAAATTATAGAAAGCATACCATTGTCGGTCCTCTAAAGAGAAGAGACCCCGTGACTCATACAATTTGCTTTTTCTCTTTTTTACAAATTGAAATCTTTGTCATTTTGTGTGTTACCGATCCGGCAAATTTGAAATCCCATACGTACAGTTATTACAACATTCAAAAGCTCATAACCTTCTATGTTTTGAACGTTTTCATTACAAACTCCCCCCCCCCCACTCCGGAGTCGGAGGGACCGCATGCGTGTTCCCAAAATGTCCGGTAAGGGGTACTTTTCAAGCTCCAAAGTCCGGCTCGTAGTACACAAAAATCCGGCCCGTCTTGACTTTACACACCGGACTTAGGGGGTGTTTTCAAAAGGAGGGAACATGCATACGCGTACCCTAAATAACACTGAGTGGGGGGGGGGGGGGGGGGACTTCCCCGGTATACTGTTCTGCCGTCCTCTAGTTTGTTATCAGGGGTACTCCTTAACGACATGTCCTGCAAACGCAACGTATCGTGCGTCGCATAATTTGTAGGCCCGAATTCACAAAGGAGGTTTGTCGACAAACCTTGGTTTTCGTACGTCATATGACGCGTTTTATGCGTTTTTTACAAACCTGGTTTGTAAAGAACAAAAGGAGGTTTGGCGAAACAAAAGGAGGTTTGAGCTCAAACCTTGCTTTGTGAATTCGGGCCATAGAGTATGAGTAATGGTTTCTATAAGTCTTATAACTATCATAACTTCTGAAGGTATTAATAGACGTATGGTCTATACCACGGATGGCCAACCTTTTAAAGCTCGCGGGCCACAGCTAACGATTGGCATAACTTGGCGGGCAATAGATAGCCTTCTTCCCCCCCCCCACACACACACACTCATGCAATACGTGTACACACCTGACATTTTGCAAAAACAAACAAGCAAACAACAAAATCAGTGAGAAAAACAAATCAGGCTTCTTTTTAGTGTGATTTCTGTGGCTTGTACTTTTCTATAATGTTGTTAACCTCCATTACATACTCTGGTGAAAATGAGGTAAAGTGGTCCACCTTTCTCTTCTATGAAGAAATACTTTAGAGACCAATCTGATTTAAAGTTTCTGCCTTCATCAGAAACTCTCCATTTCTTCGCAGGTCTCGAGGTCGTTGCCATGTTGGTTGTTATTTCAATAAAAATCAAGGACACAGCAGAAAGAATATCCTAAATGTATTATTTGTACACTGTACATCTAATTGAACGCGGTGTAGAGGGAAGGGGACTGACTATTAAGTTTACGATTAAGATTCATGAGAAAATTCTACGGCGGGAGAAAAGAGTTGTAAGTTTGAAGACAAGTATGGCATTTCAAACATTATTTCTCGATTCACAACAGTTGTTACTGCATGCGGAAATTACAAACTGAAATTTACACGGCGAGTGATATTAATGCGGGTATAATATCATTAATATAATATAATGAGAGGGAATTTGAGGAGTCAGTGTATCACAACAGTTGTTACTGCGTGCGGAAATTAGAAACTGAAATTTACACGGCGAGTGATATTAATGCGGGTAATAATGTCGTTCATATAATGTAATGAGAGGGAATTTGAGGAGTCAGTGTATCACCAAGTAACGAGTCAATGCGTTGTGAATGATGAAATCAAATTATGGAAATATTAGAGAGAGCTGCGTGTAAATGTTTTACCCTATTTCATCGCTGCTATATGCGGCTGCATTTCATTTATGAAGTATTTTTTCACTGCTCCGCGGGCCGCACCAGAAAAGATCGCGGGCCGCATGCGGCCCGCGTGCCGCGGGTTGGCCACCCGTGGTCTATACAATGGGCTACACACTTCAATACAGTATAAAGGCCCAGTCACACAGCCCTCCACGGGCGTATCGCGGCCGAATCACGGCCAAAAATTTCAGCCCGTGAAGCAGACGCTGTTGGACGCTTTGAGGTCGCGATAAAGACGCGATACAGCCGTACTTTACCCGTCGTTACACGCGGTAAGAAATTCACACGCGGTTGGCCGCGCGAAAAAGTTTTGGGCTGCCCAAAAATTTAGACCTCGGGTAATCGCGGGCGGTACACGTGGTACACACGCGGTAAAGACGCGGTACAGACGCGGAACGAACGTGCTAGGACATGCTACGGCCGCGGTTAAGACGTGGTTACACGCGGAATTGGACGCGAAATTTTAGCGGGTAATCGCGGGTGGAGCACGGTCATAGCACGTTTGTTCCGCGTCTGTACCGCGTTGTTATCACGTGCATTAGCGTGTGTACCGCGTGTAAGCGTGGTAGGCCGCGGTACCGCCGCGCTTCACCCGCGATAAGGACGCGGAACAGTCGCCGGCGTCTGTTCCGCGGGCATACCACGGGTAAACCGCGGGTAAGCCAATTTTGCACATTTTCCACCACGGGCAACCGCGGGCAAAAAAAAATCGCGAAATTTTACCCGCGATACAGACGCGAAAGGCTGTGTGACCGGGCCTTAACTGTGCGGAAACTATGATCCTTCCGATCGAGTGCCGTTAGTGCCAATTAGTTCATTCTGCCTTTTCAATGGAAACAAAAATGTCTAACCAACAAAATCGGAAATGATGTGTATGTACATGACACTTCACAATACGTCACATAATTATACTCACATTTGACAGGTTCTGTCCATGTTTCTTTTCACTGAGAATTGTGCCGTTAATGATAAAGTTCATTCTTCCATTTCGAAAGCAATGAAAATGACTAATCAATTATATGTTACGCTGGCTGGGTTCAATTTTCATTGTCAATGAAGGGAATTTGAAATGAAATTGTATGGTTATTTGTGATCCTACTATCCCTCCCCCCTCTACACCCGCCAACAACAATGTTTCTTTTTTATATCTCTCTCCGACTGTATCTCGTATCTCCCTTTCTCCTTTCTGCCCCCTATCCCTCTCTCCACCATTCCTCTCTCTACCTCCCCTCTATCTCGTCTCCCCCTCTCTCTTCACAATACGTCACATAATTATACTCACATTTGACAGGTTCTGTTCATGTTTCTTTTTAATGAGAATTGTGCCGTTAATGATAAAGTTCATTCTTCCATTTCGAAAGCAATGAAAATGACTAATCAATTATATGTTACGCTGACTGGGCTCAATTTTCATTGTCAATGAAGGGAATTTCAAATGAAATTGTATGGTTATTTGTGATCCTACTACCCCCCCCCCCCTCTACACCCGCCAACAACAATACTTTTTTTTTATATCTCTCTCCGACTGTATCTCGTATCTCCCTTTCTCTTTTCTGCCCCCTATCCCTCTCTCCACCATTCCTCTCTCTACCTCCCCTCTATCTCGTCTCCCCCTCTCTCTTTTCTCTCTACCTCAACTCTATCTCGCCTCTCCTTCTCTCTTTTCTCTCTCACTCCTTCCCTCTATCTCGCCTCTCCTTCTCTCTTTTCTCTCTTCCCTCTCCTCTCTCTAGCTCGCCTCTCCCTCTCTCTTTGCTCTCCCCCTTCCCCTCCCCTCTATCTCGTCTCTACCTCTCTCTTTTCTCTCTCTCCTTCCCTATAGCTCGCCTCTCCCTCTCTCTTTTCTCCCATCCCTTCCCCTTCCCCTTCTCATGACTGTCTCTCTTTTCTCTCTCACTGTTTCTCCTCCTTGGTGTGATGGTGTAACAGGGGTCCTTTCATCTCCTTTACATGACTTCATTTCCTGCTCTTCCTTTTTTTCTCTTTTCCTACTTGTTTTTATTTTTGTGATAAATCGATAGGGTAACCTGCCCCCTCCCCTCCCTTGTGGACTATTAGGCTAATATCATTTCCTGGTTGATATTGTAAACTAGAACATGTTATTCTTCTCTAAAGAGAAGCATATGAAGAGAGAGCACACTTCACCCTTCTTTCTTGGCACTTCAGACCTACATAATATTCCTTTTATTGAAATACATGTATAACTATAGTTTGAAAGTACTTTTTTCTTTAGAAATGAGCTCTTTAAACTGTACGTGCATTTCTCACAATATCTAATTATACTTGATAAGAAGAAACTGATAATAATAACATTAATATTTCTTCTGTAAATTATTCTATTAATGTGAATGTATCATGTAACTTGCTTAGAACCAGGAAATCGTTATTTCACACTAATGCTTTAAATACTTACTATAACACTAAATAATACTAATATACTGTGCTAAATTTACTTGCAATGTTTTTTCTTCGTCTTCAACGGGAATAAAATGAAATACGTCTCAACCGACACCAAAACTGGAATATTAGTGATGATACATATTACTGGGAATTCCCAATTAAAGTATATTTTGACGTTGCGCCTGTATCGATATTAATCCTTTTGCTCTTCAAAGAATTCGAAAAAGCTTATAAAAAGCTTTTAATCAACTTGTATTAACTTTAACAGGATAAATACATATACATGAACATGTACTTTTTCACAGCTTTACGCGGGTGTTGGTGTAAAATTGAATTATTTGGTTGCATGAATCATACAAAATTATTACTTGCCACACCTTAACTGAAACACTCGAATAATACTTACTTGCTTCGACTCCTGAAATTGCAATAATGCATAAAGCCACCAGCCCCCAGTTAAACATCATTTTGACGTAGGTTATAGTAATGATCCTAGTTCCAGAAGATCTAACGCACATTATGGCCTTTTTTATATCAGGAAAAGCCAGCTATTGAGCTATATGTAGGCCTACATGTATGTTAAATGTGCTTGTGATAGAATATTGTATAGTACGTCACAATGTCAATGGCAGCTCTGCAGGCGGCTCAATACCTTCGTGATTAGGGACTTTTAGATTTGCACGTTGACAGCTTTGACTGCAACGTGTGACGTCATTTTAAGGCACTGCGCATGCGTTACGACGTCTCAGTCGGCGATCGAGAATGCGTCAACCTTGATTTTCCTAAATCTAGTACATACATACATACATATTGATATTTATATAGCGCCTTTACATGCTCAAGGTACTAGTATGCCGCGTGCGCATAAAATATACAGTTCCTCAGGTAGACAAAGGAACATCCCTTCCCTGCTATTATGTAAAAATGTGTAGAACAGGTGTCACATGCATATTCACCTATTATTCATTTTACATAATAGTCGAGTGCAATCTAAAAGATTTCTAATTGTAGTCAACATGGGCAGTTAAGTACGTTGACACGCATGATCAGTCGGCGTTCGTCGTGTTCTCGTCCACTCATTCTAAAAGTCCCTATTGTTTAACCCTATACACCACGGATGGCCAACCTAAAGCTCGCGGGCCACAGCTAACGATTGGCATAACTTGGCGGGCAATAGATAGCCTTCTCCCCCCCCCCCCCCCCACACACACACACTCATGCAATACGTGTACACACCTGAAATTTTGCAAAAACAAACAAGCAAACAACAAAAATCAGTGAGAAAAACAAATCAGGCTTCTTTTTAGTGTGATTTCCGTGGCTTGCACTTTTCTACTATGTTGTTAACCTCCAACTCTGGTGAAAATGAGGTAAAGTGGTCCACCTTTCTCTTCTATGAAGAAATACTTTAGAGACCAATCTGATTTAAAGTTTCTGCCTTCATCAGAAACTCTCCTTTTCTTCGCAGGTCTCGAGGTCGTTGCCATGTTGGTTGTTATTTCAATCAAAATCAAGGACACAGCAGAAAGAATATCCTAAATGTATTACTTGTACACTGTACATCTAATTGAACGCGGTGTAGAGGGAAGGGGACTGACTATTAAGTTTACGATTAAGATTCATGAGAAAATTCTACGGCGGGAGAAAAGAGTTGTAAGTTTTAAGACAAGTATGGCATTTCAAACATTATTTCTCGATTCACAACAGTTGTTACTGCATGCGGAAATTACAAATTGAAATTTACACGGCGAGTGATATTAATGCGGGTATAATATTATTAATATAATATAATGAGAGGGAATTTGAGGAGTCAGTGTATCACAACAGTTGTTACTGCGTGCGGAAATTAGAAACTGAAATTTACACTGCGAGTGATATTAATGCGGGTATTAATGTCGTTAATATAATGTAATGAGAGGGAATTTAAGGAGTCAGTGTATCACCAAGTAACGAGTCAATGCGTTGTGAATGATGAAATCAAATTATGGAAATATTAGAGATAGCTGCGTGTTTGTTTTACCCTATTTCATCGCTGCTATATGCGGCTGCATTTCATTTATGAAGTATTTTTTCACTGCTCCGCGGGTTGGCCACCCATGCTATACACACCTCGCAGGAATCTACGACCCTCCAGTGACCCACT
This sequence comes from Strongylocentrotus droebachiensis, assembly GCA_035222895.1. Taxonomy (NCBI): domain Eukaryota; kingdom Metazoa; phylum Echinodermata; class Echinoidea; order Camarodonta; family Strongylocentrotidae; genus Strongylocentrotus; species Strongylocentrotus droebachiensis. Next base: position 37,696 of record JAVYIG010013940.1, on the reverse strand, counting down.
CCGTCTTACATACAACATCACACGGAAACTTGCTGGAGATAGAACTCTCACTTCAACTGCATCTAATTTTTTGAATAGGCTACCTTTAATAGTTAGGCAATCACCATTATGTCTCTTCATTCAAAAAGGGACTTAAAACATTTTTTTTTTGTAATGCATATTTTAAGGATACTGTAACTTTTCATTTTCAATTTTTGGAGGATTCTTCTTGTTGTAAGCGCCTTGGGCCGTTCTGGGAAAAGCACAGTAAATAAATAGTAATAAGAATTGAAAGTGTGTGTGCTTTGGGGGAATAGTCAATTAAGTTGCACCCTTGGATTTGCGTACCACTTGTGCATCAGTCATTAAGTGTGTGCTATGATGTTGCCTGTGTGTGCATGTGTGCGCGTGAGTGCGCGCGTGTGTTTGTGTAAGTGCGTGGGGGTGGGGCGGGGGGCGAATTTGCGATTCCCAAACCATTCAGCTATGGGAAACATTTTGAGCAACGTGATTGGTTAAAAAAGTTATAAAGACACGCCCACATCGACGCGAGCCATCTCATTGTGGCGGTGCGAATGTGTCTGGACGCAATGTTCCCGGAACCACCGGTAGGTGGCGCACGACACGACTAATGCTTTAACGGAACACTCTCAATTACTTTCGTAGTAAAATACCTGGTAATTACCTAAAATGCCCCAGATATGTATGTTGTAGCCAACATTTTGACATTGTATCGCATGGAACGCCTTAGAATGGTTTGAAGAAGGTTAAAACGCTGAAAAACATACGAAACAGTATATATCTGAGCCAAAAAGTGAATTTTATTATTTTATTTAAATGACCTGTGACGTCACACAGAACGTCATCTTCGGCATCATAGGTCTTGGAAGCAACGTCTTCGGAAACATTCGGATGCTCGGAAATGTCACCCAAACAAAGTTGGGCTTAATTGCAGAATACCCTACCATATTGTTAGTCTTCATATATTAGCCGTAGATATAGATTGTGATTTTATTATTTGCGATAACGGTGATACAGGTATTGAAGATTGTATAATGCAAGTGTTTGAATTCATTTGGTGGATGAAAAGTTGAATTCTACGCCGTTTTGTGCGCCATTGCAGCGCTGAGTTTGATGTGTTTGTTGCTAATTTGTGACAAATCTAGATGGCTTTCCTGATGGTATTTCATGCAAAATGTCTGTTAAATTGATAAGCACTGATTCTTGTCCTTACCTTTGTCTTGTTTATTGTCTGTTATAGTCATTTAATAGATGAATTACTTGAATTCTAAGCCCATTTCAGTAACACAAAATGTCCAGCCCGCTCATAGTCCCACACACGTATTTGTTTGTACCTTGTGCCCTCTTTTACACTGCTAGTCTGCTTTCAAAGACCCTATTAGATATTTCAATCAACAAGTAATGTCTCGTTCTAAAAATACAAAAGAAAAATAATAGTTTTGTGCTTTTTTAATCAACAAGTGTGAGTCTTTGGTCGATGGTCGTTGGTCGTTGGTCGTTGGCTTCTTTTTTAATACTTGTGAGTCTTTGGTCGATGGTCGATGGTCGTTGGTCGTTGGCTCTTTTAAACAAATATGCCTCACTATTTGGTCGATGGTCATTGGTCTCTTTTTCTAATATTTGTCAGACTGTTGGTCGATGGTCGTTGGACTCTTCCATTCAATAGTATTTGGTCGATGGTCGTTGGTTTCAATTTGTAATATTTGTCAGACTGTTGGTCGATGGTCGTTGGACTCTTGGCTTCTAGTTTATATTTCTAATATTCGTCAGACTGTTAGGCCTAGTTCTAATTCTGTAAAACCGTGGTAGGGTATTCTGCAATTGTTCCCAAAGTTGAAAGTTCAAGATGATCATGAGGCAAATGGCATCAATGATGGGTAAGTGAAAATGTGATTTTTTTTTTCTTCAAATTGATACAAAATTTGAGCGATTTTGAGCGAGTAACTTTTTAACTGTTTAGATTTTACACTACTGAAAAAACGCACAAAATTAAGTGTCCGGTTACTCAAGTCCCCACCCTACCTATTACCGTCCAAAATTTCCTTGAGGTGTTGTTAGGTCAGTCCCCTCATACAAAGGACAGACATCATTACCAGCATATTTTCATGCGCGTGAATTCACGTCAACCGGGCAGGATATGAACTATTGCTTGTCAATTCACGTCAACCGGGCAGGATATGAACTATTGCTTGTCAGGCGGATTCCTGACTAGGAGCTCTCCATGTTTGTGCTCACCGAGATCTTAACACGATATTAATCAACATTTACATCACATATACAACCATTTTTACTTACGATGTCAGTGTTTTCAAGCAATTTCTGTCCATAACGGGCATCGCTTGAACACTTCTTCTTCGTAGGGAACTGCTGAAACTGAATGCGCATGCACGATACTGTAATAGACATGTATACTCTTGAACTTGGCGTATTTATGCATACATTCTATATTAATAATTTACCAGTGTCTTTCAAAGACTACTTCAAAAGGCGCTCTGATACTTACCATTACTAAACAACACAAATTAATGATCTTTCTCATACACTCAATAAGAAAGCTTTCTCTGATCATGGTATACAAGCAGCCGGCCTAATCCTTTCGAATTCACTCCCTAAACTAATCAAAGAATCAAAAAATACAAAACACTTTCGAAACCTACTTAAACGTTAGCTGATTAGTAATTATGAGTAATTTCTTTAGAGCATGTCCACATTTGTCTTGTCGTAATGGTTTTTGTCAGAGTCTTTTTTACGCGTTCAACTTTTGTTAATTGTTTCTTTTTTCTGTGTATATCATGCATTGTATACATATTTTTGTAAAGGTGTGGGCTACATTCGGGCCTTACTGGCTCTCCGGCTCATTCCTCCATTTGTCAGTCTTTGTATTTTACTGTTATTTTGAGGTGTTTTGGTCTATATTTTATCATTGTAAATTTTGTTGGAAACAAGGAAAATCAGCCATTTTGACAAAAAAATTGGATGAAAAGTTGCGAGTGCAGTGAGTGAGCGAAAAGCTGAGAACAAATAATTTCCATGTTTTTTAATCGAAAAATTTAATGTCAAAAACACAATAAAAAATGCTGACTGACCGACCCTCCCTGGAAGGTTTGACCGCCATTTTTTTTGTCACCTAATAGGTATAATTTTGTGAAAAATGGATGTGTATTAACAAATATTAGGGCGTGTGAAATCACTTTCACCTTTGGGGCTATTATACATGTAAGACTATGTATTTCACCATAAATTTACCTCTGCACCTCTGACAAATTTGTTGTAGGCCAGAGCATATGAAAAAATATGTTACAAACAACACACTCACTTGGCATGCTTTGTTGTCATTGGTTGCAAAATCTTGCATTTTCCTTTAAAAGGTCATTTTACCAATTAAAAATTATTTAAGGTTCTCATAATTTTGTAGACTTTAAAAGAAAAAAATCCAACTACCCATAACACACATTGTGTAATACCAACATCTCAAAAGTTACTGCTGGCTACTTGAGTGCACATAGCAATCAGTGATTCTTAGTATAAATTGCTCTCATCATGACTACCACTGGTACACTCATAGTCATCTTCCCTATCCTTTCCACTTTCAGCAATATGTCGCTATAGTTTCTCAGAGTATGTGACAAGGACCATGCCGATTGTCTTTTTTGTGTGTGGAATACATTGTAAATCTGCCACCTTGTACTGACACTTTACAATTAAATATAAACTTTTGATAAATGTTTTCCATGGAAGATCATTTGTTATGTTCATGTGATAGTCTTCAACCGCATGCGTCAACGCTACCCAAATCTAATTTGGGAGGACTTCGGACAATTTCACCCATGAAGAACTCCAGCCAATGTGAGTACAGACACTATCCCAACATTCACTTCCAACATCAAAATCAGTAGGTGAGAGGATGTATTCCCCGTATGGGTAATGCATCCTCTCACCACCAGAATCCTTCATCAACAACAGTCATCCTCCAAGCACAGGAACATTACACAAAATTATGTGCAACATCAAAACAGTTCAAGACATGTATGCCTACATTAAAATCCCTTCAGCATGCCTTCAACAAATACTGCATGTAGCCAAAGTAATTGTACCTGTTGATTTTGCTAACACCTTAATCTTTTAATTATTGTCCAACACTAGCATTAACCTGTAACTCATACCCCCAAATCTTCGGTTGTTCATCATTTTCCTCATGAACAGGGGGATGGTAGTCCAAAGCAAAAGTCACATCTTGGTCGTCTCGTTATAAAGAAGTCCTTGGGACCCATGAAATTGTTTCTTTATAACGAAATTTCTTTATATCAGGGCTGCCAAAACAATAGAATACAAAGGAAATCCAAGATATGGGACCAGAGATTTTACTTCTTTAAAATGAAATTTTGTTATATCAGTGTTCTTTATAACGAGAGTGCACTGTAAGCCACGGTGAATGAGGGAACAACTTCTTGAGGGGAGTGTACCTGTAAGGGCATTCCAATACTGCCACGACACTTCCCCCTATACTCCTCTCGAGAGGTTGTTCCCTTGTTCCAATACTTGCTTCACTTGAGAGTGATGACATACATCATATGTGAATGAGGCAATCGCCATTGTGAAGCGAGTGTACTTCCTCCTGGCTCATACATGTACTCCTCCACCAATGCTTTACGTTTGGACCATCATTGATAAAAAAAATTAGTAATTATCTTAAATACTGTATATACTTTGGAGGTCAACAGACTTTTCCTAAATATAAACGTTACACTAATATGTCAGACCAGTCAAAACACGGTCCATGGTGTCATTGTCTTTTATTGGTCACTGCCACGGGCGGGGAGGGATATCTTATCCACATTCTTAACATCCTGCATATCCTTCACCTCTAGAACACCATGTACAGTGCACTCTCATTATAAAGAAGTCCTCGGGACCCATGAAATTTCTTTATAATCAAATTTCTTTATACATGTATCAGGGTTGCAAAAACAATAGAATACAAAGGGAATCCCACATATGGGACCAGAGACTTTACTTCTTTATAATGAAATTTTGTTATATCGGTGTTCTTTATAACGAGAGTGCACTGTAAACGTTTCTCCACCACATTATCGCACATCAAATAAGCACAATTCCAACACGTAAAAAAAAACCCGAAGCGCCCTACGAAGTTATTTAGAATTTTCATTATTGTTGGGATATCCATGCATAATAGGATTTGCACATGTCTATACCCATCATGCTTCCACCCCCCCCCCCCCCCCGGATGCACCACAACATGTATAAATCTACAGGTAGCCCCTTTCATCTGGCCAGACGCAACACATGGCATCTATCTCTAGTTCCCCAAAACTCTGGATAATGGATAACAGTGGGCCTGTATGTGCCTGTAGCTAGCTCGCGTGTGAAGTGCATTGTACCTAACAACATAGCGTATGTGCAGTCCAAAGTGTTTTGTTGAGCCTAGCCATGCATTGTTTGAACATAGACAATAACACAAGTTACATGTAGATTTAGATGATAGATCTTTCATGTTAGATACAAGTATGTTCTAATGAAATATAGATATCGATTGGATGATTTTTTTTATTTTTTTATTTTTTAGATCTATACCCTAGATCTATAGACCTATGATATTAAACAAATAAAAAATGGAACATTATTTATTGGGGGAGGGGGGGGGGGGGAGTCTAACTTTGCTAGTCTAGATGTCTATGTATAAATGAGAGCTTGAGTCTGGGGGAAAAAGGGGGTTGCAGAGAGGCCCAGCAGTTGTTCTAATAATCAGAGTGCGATAAAAGGATTAGGCATTACAAAATTTCCAGGTCAGAAATTCTCAAACAGATTAAAATGGTAAAACTAGAGAAAGTTTCCAAAATTAAATTATTTCATCTCGACTATACATGTAGATCTAGCCATGAGTATTGTTCAAACAGGATAGACTACAGGATATCACATTTTTGGTGGCTAATTCTTCTTAAAAGTGCATTAACAAACTGGCAAATGTAATTGTATTAATGATCTGAGTATAATTCTTTTCATTGCAGGATACTCTCCCTATTAAGTATGAATACCATCTCTGCTCGTTACTGATACACACCTTCAGTAGCAGAATTCTAAGGCATCTGAGTAGTTTGCAGGCACATATACAGAGTCTGAATCGTGAGACTACAGTAGGCCATTTCATGTAGATAGACTTCCCTCAGACATGATATCTTTCGTAAAGTGTCAAATTAGAGTCTGTGCTTGCAGACTAACATTGTGAGTGTTTGTGTGTCTGTGTCAGCTGTGAGCGAGCCCGAGCGTGCAGTTTATGATGTAATATTTATTTCTTCTCTCGACCAATCACGTTGCTCATAAAGTCTCCCATAGCTGAATGGTTTGGGAATCGCAAACTCGCGGGCGGGGGAGAGAGTTAAAGGAAACTTAAACCCAAAGAATAAGTGTAGGTATTCTGAAAAATGAGATGTATTCCTGCCCATTGATGTACAATATTCCTTACGAAAATGTACAAGATATATATAAATGAAGATATTTCTGGCATAATGTGCGCCTGTCAGCATGACATGGGCGCAGCCATTTTCTTAAAAATGTGACGTATCTGTTGAAGTTGTACATGTATCATGCACCAAGCTTTAGTTGGAAAGAATTTTTAAATCAATAACGAAACCTTTACTTTTCAATGAAAAAAAATAACAACTGAGATGATAGAAATTATATTAGGTGAAAAATAAATAACAGGGACACAATTGTAACAAATTAATTTATAAATACTACACTATAACAGTTGACAAATCTATTTCATTTATGAGAAACCTTCAACCTAGAAGAGCACTAACTAATTTATGCAATTTGCGTTCTGGCATTTATAGTACAAAGGATAATAGCAGGTGAATGAAATGCTTCATCACCACACACGTCTGGAAAAGAAGCATCCATAAATTTGAATACATTTACTTGATAAACGACTTCGCATAGTACGTCACATTATCAAGAAAATGGCGATGCCCATGTCGTGCTGAGAAACTGTACTTTATTTTTGCTTTATACCTCTCTCATACACGTTGATGGGGAATCTTTTAGATGTATGGGTAATAACATAATAAATCTCTCAGAATAAGTAAAGTTATTACTTGGGGTTCGGTTTCCTTTAAGAGAAACAGTAATCGTGGTCTAGTGGATACGTCACCGGACGCGAATTTTTGTTCCGTACTCGAGAGGGCAAATACCCCATGTGCGCATGCGCGTGGACTTGTGATTTCTCTGCTACTTCCCATACGAAATGTACATGTATTCGCATCTACTGTGCACGATTCGCGTTCTACGAGTAAACGATGGCATAGTAGTCTTCAAACACAGACTCTGATTTGCCAGTTTGACAAAACAATTACGCATATATCGTGCGTAGCAATAGTACTAGTATTCAAGTCTGAGTAGTTGTATGATTCAGACATTTTAGTGCTTACAGAAATGCATCCCAAATTGAATAGCATGGTATAGTAGTCTGCAAGCACAGACGCTAATCGGACAGTTTGACAACATAGTGTCTTGAGTAGTGCTTTATATTCAAATATGTGTAGTTTTATGATTCAGACCCTACTGGTGCGTGTATTGGAAAGGCATCTCAACTTGCAGAGTGGCATAGTAGTCTGCAAGCACAGACGCTAATCTGACAGTTTGACAACTATACCATACCATTCTATACAAGTTGGCGACTTGAATAAAGTACTTCTCAGCAAACTACTAGTACGTTGTCAAACTGTCAGATTAGCGTCTGTGCTTGCAGACTACTATACCATTCTATACAAGTTGCAATGTATTTCCATATGCACTACTGGGTCTGAATCATACAACTACACAGACTTGAATAAGCACATCGCGACACATACGCATATTGATTTGTCAAACTGGCAAATCAGAGTCTGTGTTTGAAGACTACTATGCCATCGTTTACTCGTAGAACGCGAATCGTGCACAGTACATGCGAATACATGTACATTTCGTATGGGAAGTAGCAGAGAAATCATAAGTCCACGCGCATGCGCACATGGGATTTTTGCTCTCTCGAGTACGGAAAAAAAATTCGCTCACCGGACGGACTGTGGATCACATGGTCCGCGGTTCGAGTCCCACGCCGTCGCAGTCCCACACTGTTGCACTCATGTCCTTTATGCCTAGTTCACACCGACGCCGAATGTCGCGCTTTAAATCGGCGATAAATTCGGCGTCATTTTTTCAAAACTAATCTCACGATCTCCTGAGATATGTTATGCTAAGTTCACACCGACGCCGAATTGATGGCGCATTAAATCGGCGAGCAAAGCGGTGGCAAAGCGTAAAGACCGTAATAGAGCGTGAGAAAGCTTTGAGCAATTCGGGACATTCGGCAAGAGCGCCAGAAATGTAAACTCTTTTAAGCTTTCCTACGCTTTGAGCAAAACTTTGATAAGCTTTGTGACGCTTTGATAAGCTTTAATAGGCTCTCCCCGCTTTACGCAATTCGTGACAGATCGCCTCAATTTTTTAAACAGTTTAAACAAATTTGGCGCTCTTGCCGAATGTCCCGAATTGCTCAAAGCTTTCTCACGCTCTATTACGGTCTTTACGCTTTAATTAAGCTTGGTTACGCTTTGCCGCCGATTTAATGCGCCATCAATTCGGCGTCGGTGTGAACTTAGCATTAGTAAGTCATTAATCTACATTGCCGCTCTCTACCTAGGTGATGCAAATTTAGTACCCGGTGGGAAGAAATGCATTATGCTATAGTGCCTTATCAGGAGCTCGATTAATTTTCTGATTAAAACAGTACAACGATTAGAAACATTAGTATAAAGCGCGATATAAATGTCCCTATTGCTGGTATTTATTGTCATCATTATTTATTGTATTATTATCATTATCATCATCATTATTGTTATCATTATAATCATCAGTAACCCAATTCGTACGTCCAGCTCCCTAATTTTTCGTATTATAACTATTAATTTGAACAAAAATATAAAGATGAAACAAGACTTTTACGTGAATTTACTAGACACTATAAAAAAATGATATGAATTGTCTGCCAGTCTCTCTCTCCCCCCTCTCTCTCTCTCTCTCTCTCCCCCATCTCTCTCTCTCTCTTTCTATCTCTCTCTCTCTCTCTCTCTCTCTATGTCTGCCTGTCTGTCTCTCTGTCTCTCTCTCTCTTTCTATCTATATATCTCTCTCTCTCTCTCTCTTTCTATCTCTCTCTCTCTCTCTATGTCTGCCTGTCTGTTTCTCTGTCTCTCTCTCTGTCTCTCTTTCTCTCTCTCCCTCTCCATCTCTCCGTTTTTTTTCCTTCTCTCTACCTATCAATCTACGGTTGCCAACTTACACACTCTGAGCAGGAGAGAGTGGCCGCTTGCGAGTAATTCACGTCTGCCAGCTATTATCGTAAATCTACCCTTATAATATTAGTCATAATTATCACAGAGAAAGATTAACATTAATGCTAAATATATTACTCATTGCGGATATAGTATAGAAAATAATATCGCTAGTGATATTCGTTTGTCTCGCAATGTGGTCAATAAGGAATCTAAAAGGTCACGACGTTTCGTATGCTACTGCGATACTTCGTCAGGTGATAAAAACTGTTGTAAGCAAGGGTCTTTTATACTTTACGGGAGGACCGTAAAGCGGTCTAAAATTCGATCGATAATTGGAACAATAACGCCCAATGCCTATTGGTCGACGCACACGGTGATCGACCAATCACCAAGGCCGCTGGTTCGGCCGCTGGTTCGGCTGATGCACCAGGCCTATTGGCCGACGCATACGGTACTCGACCAATCAACGGACCGCTGGCTCGGGCCGTCTGCTGAATGGAATCGACCGTTGTTGGCTGGCAGGACGGCGAGTGTCATGGCGGCGTATCGTCCGCATCCAAAATTCGGGGATATCGATCCCGTTGTCTCTGTTGAAATTATTAGGATTGAGACGGATATTGATAGCTTCTTTTACCCTCCGTGTATACCAATGCCGTTCCTGGGAAAGGCACTGAACCCCGTCCCAGTCTGGTTGATGCTGGTTGTCCCAAGCATGTTCGGCTACGGCTGAGTTGTCAGTTCGACGGAGTCTGACGTCCCTCTTATGCTCAGTGATTCTTTCTTTTCATTATTCTCCTTAATACTGCCATTTCCATGAACAAATGTTTATGTATAGAGAAACATGTTCAACACATTGGAAAGAATAGAACAGACATTATGACCGACTAGTGTAAGGTACATACATAGGCTTGTGGGAAATCTAAATGTGTTTATTTTCTGTATAGTATCGAGCTAAGGGGAAAGCCTTGCATGTGAATGTATTGAAAGATCTGTTTTAGACAGACTGTCACTGAGTGCAGTGAGGTTTCTTGAGTATGTGCCGCATATGAATTTCCTTCAAAGTGCTCCTTCAATACTGGCAATTTATTTCTACGTTGCGCGAAACAAGACTGCACGTTGGCCCAGTGATCACATGACAAAATAGTGGGTATTCCCCGTCTGCCAGACAGCGCGCGTTGAGATGGAGTAATGTGTATATTCCATTGTGTCGTACAATGCAGTTTTCTATACCATGTACATTATAACATACATGTACATGTAGCTCAATAGCTGGTTTTTCCTGATATAAAGAGTGGTCATTAATAGTGCGTTAGATCGTTTGGAATTCGGATCATTACTATAACCTACGTGTCTACGTCACAATGATGTTTAACTGGGGGCTGGTGGCTTTATGCATTCTTGCAATTTCAGGGGTCGAAGCAAGTAAGTATAATTATACGAGTATTCGACTTAAGCAAGGTGTGGCATTTAATTCTTCTATTTTATTTTTTTGCAACCAAATGACTCAATTTGTCATCAACACCCGCGTAAAACTGTGAAAAAATACATGTAGGCCTATAGGCATTACTCTGAACGTGTTATAATTAAAGGCTTTTTATAATTTGTTTCGAATTTGTTGAAGAGCAAGAGACTTTGTATTGATACTTTTAAACTTTTACTGTTTCAAGATGGTCGGCACAACGTGAAAATATACGTACACTGTAGACCTCTATATAATATTATTGGGAATTCCCATAGTGTACCCTTTCGGGTGTCGTAAGAGACGTATTTCATTATATTTCCCGTTGAAGAAGAAGAGTGGTTTTTATCAAAGTAATACATTTTCTTATTTTTGTCTATATTCATTGTTTATAGTCATTTCCTCATGAATAATATTTCAGACATTATTGCAAAACAACAGCAAAATCATTTCAAATTAAATTGATAATGTTTAGCACATGTATAGTAGGCCTATTATGAAGCATAATAATGCATAAGTAATAGGGTGCAAACACAATTTCTTTTAAATTTGGTTGTAAGCAAGTTTCATTATACATTATGTATATATACAATATATAATAATATTCTGTTTTTTATATAGCGCTCAATACATTGATCCAACGATGTACCTATATAAGCGCTTTACAGATATATTATTACCCCGGACATCGGATTCAGTCTTACCCACACACAATGTGTGCACATTTTCCACTACCTGGGTAATTTACAGAATATTATTACTGTTATTATTATTATGATAATCAAGTATTATGATAATCATAATAATAATAATGATAGTAATAATAACAATTTAGTTTCTTCTTATTGTTTAGTTTTACATATTTATGTAACTAAATGTTTACATATATGGTCCTCTACTCTTGCTTTCAAGCACTTTCAACTTATTCTTTAAGTGGACTCTATCAGTCTTTGATGATGCCCTTGATTCCATGTATAATGATTAGCATCTGTGCTGTATTTCTGATTTGTACGTGTAGCCTATATGCTTTTATTCGAATTAAATAGAATTGAACTTGAGCAAAATGATAACGGTAATAATAATAAACATTTTCATATAAAGAAGAAAAAAGAAGACTTCCAAACTATAGTTATATTTCAATAAAAAGTAATATATCGGTCTAGACGGCCAAGAAAGAAGCAGAAGTGTGCTCTCTTCATAATGTGCTTCTTTTCAGAGAAGAATAACAACTATTTTACAATCTCAACTAGGAAATGCTATTCACTATTTTCATTACAGAATACTCATTCGCCATGGCTGTAAAAGAACATTCTAATGAATTATGTAAAAAGTGCACTTTTTGTGACTGTGAATCTCAATAATGAGCGTGGATAATGTAAACGGTACATGCAGGGATGTAGCTCCATGGACCAAACCCTGGGGGGGGGGGGGGGGGGCGTGGGCGGGTTACCCTATCGATTTATCAGAAGAACAACAATAATTAGGGAAAAAGGGAAGAGCAGGAAATGATGTCCTGAAAAGGAGATGATAGGACTCCTGTAACACCAACACAAGCAGGAAAGGGGAGAGGAAGGGACGAGAGAAAGGAGAGAAGGAGAGACGAGATAGAGGGAGTGGGACAGAGGGATAGGGGGACAGGAGAGAGAAAGGTAGATGAGATAGAGAGGGGAGAGAGAGTCGGAAAGCGAGTCGGAGAGAGAATAGAAAAGAGAGATTGATGTTGGCGGGTACAGGAGGTGGGGGTATTAGAATCACAAATAACCATATACATTTCAAATTTAAATTCCCCTCATTGACAATGAACAGAAAATTGAACCCGGTCAGTGTAAGATTTCGCGTTGATTAGTCTTTTTTTTTTCCTATCGAAATATAAGAATGAACTTTTGCACTAACGGTACATTCTCATTAAAAAGCAACATGGACAAAAACTGTCGAATGTAACATAGTGTGAAGTTTCATGAACACATGCACAATATTTCCGATGTTGTTTATTTAGTCATTTTGTTCATTTCCATTCAAATGACTGAATGAACTTTGGAATTAACGGTACTCTATCGGAAGGATCATAGTTTCCGCACAGTTATGTATACAAGTTTGTAGCCCAGTGTATATAGACCATACCATGTAATACTTGTTTCAGAAGTAGCAATTACCGATTCTTGTGAAGTTAATACACTGTTGCTCATAAAGTTGGAATATTTTGTTTTTACCCCAATTTATGGGATTATTTTAACAATGATTTATTCTTAATAGATCTAGATAATAGTATACATTCTCAGATTTTATTGAATAATAATTTGCCAGTGTTTTTTTTTGCGTGACTGCTAAAGCATGTGTATGCTACTATGCTTATCAACTAGGCGACCTACGCCCTTAAGTCATAAATGACAGTAACGAGGATTAATGCCCCACAAAGGGCACTAATATAGCACATCGACACGGTTTTGATCCTGGGGGCTCACAGTTACTTTGACACAATAACATCAGAGTAAGAAAATTATATGATCAATATTTACTTTCAATTTAAACACCAGTTGAAAAACAGTTAAATGGGTGATAAATCACATTTTAAAGTAATTTTCTTCCATTTCCCTATACACATAGATAATTCATATATATTAAATATACAGTTTAAAATGGGCATACCTTGTTTTTTGAAAAAACAAAACCGATGTAAGAGAAACATATTCTAAAGGCCTTCACAACTATAATTTATTATATGCTTTTTGTAAATTCTTAGTTTCTTGATAAGCTACATGACACATATTACACTTCCTTGATATTTGATCAAATTCGGTGCACTCAAGTAGACTCATGATCAGTCTGGTAAAAGGGAAAGTTAGCCAAATAAACAATCAATCCCACTTGAGAGCTAAACACGACTATGTAACTTAAAGGAGGTGCACACCATCTTATTCCTTGTTTGTTTGATTTTATGTTTGATCTCTTTTTTGTATTATTAATATATGCATGATTTATTGATTAAAGAACAGATTTATAATTTGTGTGTTTATTCTAGACAGGCAATAGTGCGCTTAGAATGAACCATATTAAGCGCCCAACAAATGTTGTGTATTATTATTAACACCTCCAATATTGATAAACAGACACAATAATCTCATCTGTTGATCTTCCTACGCTAATACTTACTATAGCAACTTACTATAGCGGGATAGACCTACCACGAACTGGACAGTAAAAAGGGAGAGAGGGGTAAGAGAGCAACCGAAAGACTGATTCTTCTTTATTCGCTGCTATTCTATTTGGTACATTATGTTGTACAGCGGCGAGGAGAACAGCTACAGGGAGGGTCCAAGGTTTACTTATAAATGATTCATAATGCAATATAGTACGTAAGACATATTCGCGTGCGGCATGGGCGTGCGGCAAGAAGGTCGAATGTCAATGGGGATTCCCCATCTAAGAACGCGGGATTCACTCTGCACTGGGTTGCGTGGTATAGAGTCACATGCACATTAATCATACATCAATCTAATGGTAGAAAAGGGGATATAATTGCGTTACATTGTGGATTGGATCAGTCTGTAGGGATACTCGCTTCACAATGAAGTTCTACAATGGACTGGTCGCATTATTGGCTGTTGTAATCTCCGGAGTAGATTCAAGTAAGTATCAATAGAAAGTAGTGGCATATCATAGCTCCGATTGAGGAGATAATCATTACATCATGCGCATTATAACGAAGTATTGCATGCATGTATTGTTGTCGAAATTAACATGATTAATGTATCATTAGGAAAAAGTAACATAGCTCTAAATAGTAATAACATAATAAAAATAATGATGTCATTTTTTTTTCTTTGTGTGATGATGTCAATTTTTTAATAGCGCATATTACATAATTGTCTATTACATAATTTAACATAGGCTTAGTTGGTATGCAGGTATCGTTGTAAGAATTAATGCTGGCCTCACTACAATACTAATTATTGGCCACGAAAAATTCAAACGGTTTCTCGAATTCTCTTAAGAAGGGAAGGCTCAGCAGTAAGTAGATTTTCCTTAGAATTTATTATGTCAAGATGGCTGCCGCATTTCCATAATGCGTCCTATTGGGGGATTTCCATTATTACAAATGTATAGTTGAGAGATCTCTTCATGTGGACATGGTGGACAGACGCGGATCCAGGATTTCTTAGGGGGGGGGGGGGGCCCAAATTTGAAATCAATTTGAAATTTAGTGTGCTGAAATTTGGAAATCGCGCCGGCCGATAATTCGCTCAGGGGGGGGGGGGGGGGGGGGGGAGGGGGTAGTGAGCACTATTTTCTTATGACCAGAACTCAACATCATCTTTAAACTGTACTTTAAAGTTCGGGTGAAATCAAAATATAATATAATTCCTGTTGATGTGCAGGGCTGCATACAACTCATATTTAGTTATTCAAACATCTTATATGTATTTCATAGATTTTGAAATACGTTGTTAAATATTTTCTCAGACCTGCTAAGCCCCACCCTAAACAAAGCTCCGAAATCTCATTCATCTTGTGACATCATCTGTCAGTCATTAGTGAGCTAACACGATACTGTGGTATTAGCTTCACCAGAGCAGACCACCTTTTTACTATAGACTATACAATATCAACATAGGAGTTGCTATGTTAGACGTGCTAGCATCACCAGGAAAAGAAAGGTAATGGGCATGCAATTCCTTTTGTGAGCATGTGCTGAGCTGGGGGAATTATGTACCACTGTCTCTGTTAGCACACTAAATTAAATGATTGACAGATGATGTGATTTAGAGAATGAGATGTGGAGCTTTTTGTTTAGGGTGGAGCTATAATAGCAGGGCTTAGAAAATTATTTTTAAAAATATTTAAAAATCCATGAAATAAATTTGGATGTTTGAATAACAAAATATTAGTTGTATGCAGACTTGCACATCAACAGGAATCCACTTATATTTTGATTTCACCCGAACTTTAAAGAGAAACTTGAGTTCTGGTTAAAAAAAATAAAATGAATTCTCACAGAATCAAACGAAACTTACACTGAATGTTCAAGATTACAAATAAATGTAATATGCCAAACAATTTTGGTAGAAAATGTATACTGGCTGAGTAATGAGCATAGAAAGATAAGGAAGTCAAGGTAAGTAGGCCCGACACCATTTGTATAGTCACATATACATCGTGTTTGTTACTTAACTGGGCCAAATCTATTATGATTTTGATGACTCCAGAACCTTGCAGTACATGTCACACCAATACTTACATGCTACATGATCAACTTTTTCTGATCCATTCCACACTTTTTCTTTCAAAATGCAATCGCATGACCAGAACTCAAATTTATCTTTAAACAAAAACATTTTCATAGTGATCTTTATTTGTTCGTATGTCCATTATCATACACTTTCATAATTTGTAATTACTTGTCCATTGAATCGCATTTTATGGGTACAATCATGAAGTATGAGTCATCACTGATTAAACTATTGCTGTCTATTTGTCTAAAGAATCCTTTATGTAGTTTCTGGAGGAATAAAAGAATGACAGAGGCCCAATTTATTCAGAGGCTGGAATACAATTCAAAATAGATCATGCACATTGGTATTGCAAAGCAGCATGGACGAGACGTGCCGAATGTAACATAGTGTGAAGTTTCAGAAATTGAAGATATTGTTTATTTAGTCATTTTCGTTTCCATTGAAATGACTGAATGAACTTTGGAACTAACGGTACTCGATCGGAAGGATCATAGTTTCCGTACAGTGATGTACTGAAGTTTGTAGCCTAGATTGGATTGACCACGCGTCTTACTAAAGTTGTAAACGTAACGATAGTTATAAGACCTATACCATTAATCATATAGAAACTACTCTTTGTATTAATACAAGTTATGCGGGGTACGACACGTTGCGTAAAATATTAAACGATACGTTTTTAGTAGTGAACTACTCTATACCGTGTGAGTCAAAAAAAGTTTACACCTAGAAAATTGTTTATTATTGAAAAAATCATGTAGGAACAGTAAATTATAATACATCTTATGAAAAAGTGTTTCATCCCAAATCATTTGGTATCATTTTTCTGTGGTAAGTGTTCACGCTTGGATGAACAGGAGGCATTGTTTGCAAGAGTGCAAAAATCGACTTGCGCAAAAGTGATGCCTACAGTATGTATTATGTTGAGATTAACGGAGAGAGAGAATGAATTGAATGTATTAAATGAAATGCATTGCATTTTGCAGAAGCAAAGTCACAACAGGGAGGTGAAAGAAAAGGAGGCGAAACTCTTGTAATTTATTCAAACACATTCGTGAGTTCTATAGCGTAACAATGGGATGTGTAACATTCCACTTGGCTTTGAAGTTCCATGCTCCGAGCCGCGCTTCCACTGCGGGGACATTTGGAAGCCAGGCACCAGTTTTACATTTATTACAAAATATTAAATTACCGGCAAAATGTCAGTGTAAATCAAAAACTTTAAATGGGGACTGTATGGGGAATAGTGCATCAAACACATTTTCAAATTTAGAACTCCGTCCTTCCTATAATTTGTGTGCCAGAGTTGGTAAAAGAAAAATTACATCCTGACAAAAACTCAATAGTTTAGGGTAATGCGCTAATTTGTGCATGTTTTAATGTCCCGTTATTTGATCCATGATTTACAATCTTCAATAACATTAAGCTTGCTAATGTGTGTTTTTGCGTGTTTTTTGTATTTTTTAAGTTTAAATAAGGATGAAATTACACAAGTTTGTGTTCGCTTGTTCGACTCTTTACACATTCAACAATGGATGAGAAATCATTGAAAGGGACAGCGAACAGTTGCTGTGATACCATTTTCTGATGTAGGAATTCTAAATCCTGAAATTTATGCGCTCTTTTATCTCACCACCTGGTCAACAGTTGCAGATTAGCGCATAACTTTTCGGCGGCTTGGAGCATGGGGTCAAAGGAGAGCGACTTGATTCCAGTCCTTCTCTATCACGTCCCTGGTCACAACCACAGGCGCACAAATGTTCGGTGATGTTTGATATTCGATATTTGATATGTGTGGCATGATCAATTTTGTTAGGGGTGTTATTTGGATCCGCAGAGACCGAATTAATACCCAAATCCCAATTGTGTTATTCAAACATCACATAAGCAACTTTGGCGCAAGTCGATTTTTGCACTCTCGCAAACGATACCTCCTGTTCATCCAAGCGTGAACACATACCACACAAAATGATACTAAATGATTTGGGATGAAACACACTTTCATAAGATGTATAATAATTTACTGTTCATAGATGGTTTTAAAAATAATTAGCAATTTTCTAAGTGTAAACTTTTTTTTGACTCACACGGTATACAGGCAGGCAGAAACTTCAGAGAAAATCTGAATGAAACCAGCCAAAAATGAGAAAGTTATGAACTTTTGACAGTTGTAATTACTATACGTATGGGATCATCAACTAGGCTAAATCGGTATGTCACTGTGATGTAATGGCGGACAACTTTCCCATTTGGTCCAAAACACAATATGACTAAAATTTAATTTTTATTTTCTTAAAAAATGCACAAATCTATGATTCAGGGGATCTTTTATCTTTTAGAGGACCGATAATAATATGCTTTCCGTAGTATATTTTGAGAAGTGCCCCAACGAAGAAGGCACTTAGGAGAAAAACAGAAATTAATGATATTATGTACATGACACACAGGAGAGATATCCGCGACGGCATCACAATGCACTGACTAAACTAGCAATTTGAGATTCCCGTAGACTTCGTGATCTCATATTTCAAACATTCATTAAAAAAAATTACCCTATTTATTTCCAACTTTTTTCAAGAGTTGGATCGCCATTTAATGGTTGAATCCTGCTTTATTTTTGTCGGAAATGAAAGCAGGAAGTGATAAATACATGTCATTTTCATGGTTAAGGGATAATGACGTGCTAGAGAGAAAGAGAGAGAGAGAGAGAGAGAGAGAGAGAGAGGAGGACGATGACGTGCTAGAGAGAGAGAGAGAGAGAGAGAGAGAGAGGAGGATAGAGAGAGAGAGATAGAGAGAGCGGGAGAGAGAGAGAGGAGGAGGACGATGACGTGCTAGAGAGAGAGAGAGAGAGGGAGAGAGAGGAGGAGGACGATGACGTGCTAGAGAGAGAGAGAGAGAGAGAGGAGGATAGAGAGAGAGAGAGAGAGTTAGAGAGAGAGAGGGAGAGAGAGAGGAGGAGGAGGACGATGACGTGCTAGAGAGAGAGAGAGAGGAGGATAGAGAGAGAGAGAGAGGGAGATAGAGAGAGAGAGAGAGAGGATGAGGACGATGACGTGCTAGAGAGAGATAGAGAGAGAGAGAGAGAGATGAGGATAGAGAGAGAGAGAGAGAGGAGGACGGAGAGAGAGAGAGAGAGAGAGAGGAGGACAATGACGTGCTAGAGAGAGAGAGAGAGAGAGAGAGAGAGAGAGAGGAGGATATAAAGAGAGATAGAGAGAGAGAAAGAGAGAGGGAGAGAGAAAGAGAGGGAGAGAGAGGGAGAGAGAGAGAATGGGAAGCTAGGGGAGAGAGAGAGAGAAGGAAAGAAAGACAGACAGACAGATAGAAAGGAGAGGGGGAGAGATAGACAGACAGAGAAAGAGAGAGGGGGATATGAAGGGTAGGAGGGGGAAGAGCTGATAGATAAAGACCGATAGGCAGGGGGAAGGGACCTTAAACCCCGTCTTTTTTTAAAATCTACAATCGCAATACTACTTTGGTAATTATTTAGAGAACTTGTAATCGGACCAATCGGACTCTATATATATATATATATATTTATATAAGAGGTGCGTGTACTAATTAAGTTTAAGTTGATTAGATGCAAGGTGATTGGAAACCAATTTACATTTGACAATTCATATTATAATTGGAATATTATTCTTACTATGTATAAGATATTCTATTCTGTCTAAGTGTGTATGTTAAAATAGTCATGTATTTTTGCCGTATAAAATAACATTACATATTTCTCCTGGGGAGTATAATTCATTTTTTTTCTGCAAGGATGTTTATTATAACCTTAGATCACCACACACCTGTGCAGACTTTAGAGGTGGGTCGATGTCTTTCCATTTTCCTGGAAAATAACACCCTAATAATATTATGCAAGTTTAGCGGGGAACAAAAGGACATCTGTTCATACGTAATTGCATTTCAACAAAAATCAAACATTGTTACTGCGGAACCTACAGCTGCCTACTGATGTAAACATATTGATATATTGTCTTCAGTATTGCTATTAGAAATGATGTTCAGATTATATAAGACGCCATTAACGCACGCGTTCGCACATTTCCATCGGTGACGTAAAAACCTATTAAAGGACAAATCTATTATGTAGCTGTTATAATTAATTTATTTCTGATTATATATGTTATAAGTTCGGTCGCCCATATAGGTTCTTTTTTTTAGGCCGCCATGACCTTCAAAACTTAACATTAAAGGTAAAGACCAGTTTTGGAAACGCCATCCCTCTCAAAAAATGTAATGGAAGTTCTTATTACCAATCATGTGAAAGAATTGTTTTGACTAATACGTGATGATACGAATTTTGCCGGGAAACCGCCTACTAATTGATATATTTGGTAAATTATTATATCTATCAGGACCGGATAGATATCGCGCACGTGCCGCGTAGTCCCATATACATCTTGCTGCACAGTGCTGGTACCTTTACCAAGACTGGGCCAAATTTCTTATCATTTCGATGATTCAAGAACCTTGCAGTACACACCCATACTTATATGCTAGATGATCAACCTTTTCTGATAGATTCCACAACCTTTCTTTCACAATGCAATCGCATGACCAGAACTGGTCTTTACCTTTAGGAGGGCGGTCGCCTGCATTTGTCAACTATGTTTTTTTTACAAATTTTTTCTTTTTATAATTATGATATGATTATATACATGTATGTATTTTCACTTTCGTTAATCATATATATGTACTTAGTTTGTATATATCTTTTTTTATTATGTTGAGAAATGTAGAAATAAAATCAAACTAATCAAAATCCAATCAAATATGATTTTGTTTGATGAACGTCTTTTTGACCGTGTGTATAGGTCTAATCATGCTTTTATAAATAATACTAAAACTTCTCTTGCACAATGAACTTCATTAACAAAATAATCTTTATTATTAACATATTATTCTCAGACCTCGAGGTAACCACGAACCCCAATGCTACAGCTTACAGGGGTGGCAATATTACCCTTCCGTGCCGGTTTAGTGGGCTACCAACGGCCGTCTACTGGTACAAACACAACCGGACAGGTGCCCCCGACGACACGGCGAAGATCGTGGTGCAGTACTTTAATGGTCAGTGGCTCTCGCGCGTTGACCCGAGGTACAATATTACCTCTGATTATTCCATGGTGATATCAGATGTTCAGATTGAGAATGAGACGACGTATTCATGTAAGGTTGTTCTGAAAGATGATGCAACAGGAGAGAACTATACAGATCTGAAGGTTATAGGTAAGCTAAATATATGCAACAAGAATGAGACTTATCCTTACCCCTCCCCCCCCCCCCAAGATAGAGAGAGAGAGAGACAAAAAAAAAACGTCGATTGATACAAAAGGAAACAACTATACAGATCTGATTGTAAAAGATAAGTTAAAAATGTGCAATATGAAAAAGACTTTTGTTCTGCGTTGCTACCCGGGGCGGGGGCGATAGAGATATAGATGGAGAGAGAGAGAGAGAGAGAGAGAGAAAGAAAAAAAAAACTAGAAAGGGGCTGGGAGAGACGGATGGAGAGAGAGAGGGGGAGGCAAAACAGAGAGAGAGAGAGAGAGAGGGGGGGGGGGGGATTTTACACCCACAAATGTAATAACGCCCACAAATGTAATAACACTTTACCCACAAATGTAATAACACTTTACCCACAAATGTAATAATTTCACCCACAAATATAATAACCACTTTACCCACAAATGTAATAATTTTGAATCACCCACAAAAGTAATAAATTTGAAAGGATATTTTGTCGAATTTGTTCAAAACTAAAACCCCGTACTAATAAAGCATGGGTATAGCGCGCAGTCTTTACTCCAGACCCGGTTATTTCAAAAATTTAAAAAATCTTCAAAACTAAGACCCCATCATCTTATTCCTGTGGAAGAACTGTTGTTGTTTGTTTTTAGTTTATAGGCGTTTTTCATTCAGAAGTGAATATTTACGCCTCTTCTCTCAGGATTTTTATTCCTTTAAAATTAGATTTACTTTTTTTGATATATAGATTTGGATAAATTGGATTTTTAAAAGCTAAACTTTTATTTAACGATGAAGAATTCAGTGGCTGGCGAGCAGAAGGCTTATCGGCTATATAGGACGCCCAAGGACCAACTCGGACACGGTACGTTGTGACAAGCTTCTCAACTCAGCCTAATGCTGAGCCTAGGCCCTCCGACGTCCACCAATATGTCTAGTCGTCTCCACCGTGTTTCTTCAAAATTTTGACCGAAAACCAAATAAAAAAACAGATCATGATACATGAAGATTTTAAACGTTAATATAGACAGTTCTCTCTTCCAATTTCTTTTTTTTCTTCTTTTTTTCTTCTTTCTCACTCTTCTTCTTCATGTACATGTATACTCACTATAAAAAGCGAAACATATTGGGCTCAAATAATTATGTGCGGTGCAAGGTGGTTAGTAGGGGTACAGGTGTACCCTTTTAGATCTAACTACGAAGTTAACCAGAGCCTGTTGGTGATTAATATCTGTTGATTTCAGGAGTATTGGGATTACTTCTTCGTTTTCTATTTCAGATTCTGTTATAAGCTTGGCTCTCTCTATAAGAAAGAGTGGGCACTTACATAAAAAATGTTTAACTGTTTCTTTTTGGTGCTCACAGTTTGGACAATGACCTGTCTCATGTTGATTCAACTCAAAAAGATTTTCATTTAAACCTAAGTTTCCCATTCTTAGGCGATGAAGAATAGTTTCATGATATCTGTTGTTCAGGTAACACACAAATGTTTTTGATACTAGAGTTTGCGTTTCCCGTACGTAGGGGAGATGATGTTTCATTCCATCTTTTTTGCCATATCTCTATGTAGTATTTCTTTATAACATAATTTGATTCTGCTCTGGTAAGAGCGTTGTTGATTTCTATATTTTTATTTAGTCCTGCTTTAGCAAACTTATCTGTTATCTCATTGTGTTGTAGACCACAATGACTGGGAATCCATTCGAAATAGACCTGGGTGCCCTTGTATTTTAGTTGACTACACAGGGTTAAAATCTCAAGAATGAAAGATTCGTCTTTACGAGATTCTATGGCCTGGAGTGAACTCAAAGAATCAGAAAAGATGACTGCCCCGGTGTAGAGTCCTGGGAGTTGTAAAAGCCATGTCAGGGCAAGTACAATTGCGGCAATCTCTGCTCTATAAGACGATGTGTAATTAGCCAGTCTCTTAGATTGAGAAACATCATAATAAGGTACATGAAATGCAGCAGCAGCAGAGTCTTTATCTGGCGATCTTGATCGATCTGTATATATGTGTAAATAATTTGTCCATTTCGAATTTATCAATTCTAGGGCTGCTTGTTTTTGGGCAAAACAGATATCTGTTTTCGTTATTACCTCTTTTAGCTCAGATGACACATGGGGAGGGAGTATTTTCCAAAAGGGTGTGTTGAAAAATTACTTCATTGGATCTTCTAGTATGTAACTGAATTTAAATGTACAATCCTTGGTTCTACGTCCAAAAGCTAATCTAGAGTTAGTACCTCCAAGAATATTAAATTGCCAACAATCTTTCACATCTTCGTTCAGAGGGTGTTTGCGCATACTCTCGATTCGTTTTCTTAGTTTAATTGATAACATTTCTCGCCTTAAATCAAAAGACATTTCGCCTAGTTCGACTTGCAGCGTTTTAAGGGATGTACCTTTCCGAGCGCCTGCACAAACAAATAACGATTGGTACTGAACTGAGTTCAACATATTTTTTGCGCTTGTCGTAGCCGAGTTGTATGCTTCGCAACCATAGTCGATAATTGATAGTATTAATGCTTTATATATCATCACTAGTTCTTTAGCATCTCCAGACCACTTGGCGTATGCTAGACTTTTGACAACATTAATCCTACCTTTACATCTTTTACTAATATCTAATAAATGAGGCCTCCAAGTCATCCGTTTATCAAATGTGACGCCGAGATACTTGTGCTCTTTATGTGGTGTCAACTTTTGACCTCTTATATATAACTCGTAATTATCATCATTTGTATTGTTCGAAAATAAGATAGGGGTCGTTTTCTCTACCGACATAATAAGTCCAAATGGATTGAGCCATGAGTTCAAAGAGTTTAGATATTGTTGTATGTTCTGGATATTTTGTTTTACATCATGGCCTGATTCCCAAATTACGATGTCGTCTGCATAAATCAAGCTATGTATATCTGGTCTCAAAGGTATGTCACTTATCATTATATTAAAAAGGAGGGAGCTCGAAATGCTACCCTGGGGTAAACCGTTTTCAGGATGCGTAATTGCCGATTTGGCATTACCTATTTGCACTTGAAAGGTACGGTTCAACAAGTAGTTTCTCAAAATAATCAATATGTTTCCTTGGAGCAGGCGCGTAGCCACGGGGGGGGGGGGGGGGGGCACGTGCCCCCCTAAATTTCCAGGATCGGTTGCATTTTTTAGACCCCTTTTTTGTTTACCTCGATCGATTACATGTATGTGCCCCCCCAAACATCAAACTCTGGCTACGCGCCTGCCTTGGAGACCAATTCTACGTAACTTGACGAGTAATCCTTTCGTCCAGAGAGTATCATAGGCTTTGGCCAGATCAATAAATACGACTATGGTTTTCATACCCACAAATAGATATTTCTGAATTTCATTTTCTAAATGTACTAAGTTATCTATTGAGCTTCTCTTTTTTCTAAAACCATGTAGTATACTACTCAAAATTTCGTTTTTCTCTATGAACCATTCTAATCTCTCCCTTACCATACTTTCTAATATCTTGATAAAGCAAGGTAATAATGAGATAGGTCGGTAGGATGTTAGTTGGGAGGAGTCTTTATTTGGTTTTAATATTGGTATCAACATTGCGTGTTTGCATTGTTCCGGAATCGTCCCAGAAGACCATATTCTGTTATAAAGACAGAGTAATGTTTTCCTAGCCCTGGTTGGAAGGTTTTGAAACACAGTATATATCAAGCCATCTTCACCAGGGGCTGATGTCTTTTTTATATTAAGTACTTTTTCGAGTTCCATCATAGTAAAAGGTTCATTGATAACTGAATCATGTTCTCCTTTATAATCAATAGATTTATATTCATCTAGCAGTTCTTTATTTCCCTTTTTTGTTTTACTACTGGTCTTCAGAAAATGCTTTCCAAATTCGTTAGCTTTTTCTTGATCATCTATAATTACTCTAGATTCTACTTTTAGGGCTGATATCTTAGAATGAGTTTTATTTGGATTACCCTTCAGACAACGAATCAAATTCCATAGTTCTGAGATTGAAGTGAACCTGTTCAGTTTTGAAGTGTAATCCAGCCAAAACATTCGTTTTGTCTGTCTAATAATCCTTTGGGCTTCGGCCTTCTTTTGTTTGTATAATTTTAGATTTTCATCATTCCATACTCTCAATAACCCATTTTTGTATTCGTTCCGTTCCTTAATCTTTATTTTGCATTTTTCTGTCCACCATGGGACGGGGTTGAATCTCGCATTCTTGTTTTTATTTCTTTTGGGTACAGTGTGTAATTCATTTAAGATATTATTTAGAGATTCCATGAAGTTTCCGTAAAAAGTTTTGACATCTGCGTCTAGCAGCGAGTCAGTGTCCATTCGTTGATCGCACAGTTTATTGAATTCGTGCCAATCTATCTTCTTGAATGACCGTTTTAGAGTTAGGTCATCTTTCGTACAATCTGATTTAGGAGTTTTTTTGTCGATTTCAATATATATTGGAAAATGGTCACTTCCGAATTTGTTGGATAGCACTTTCCAGCTAGTGGAACTGGCTAAAGCGGGAGTTGCTAATGATAAATCTAAACATGAGGTTTTGCCAGTAGTTGGGTTTAGGCGAGTACCCGAGCCATCATTTAGGAAGACTAAATTGTGTTTCAGTAAATATTCCTCAATAAATTTTCCATTTTTATCGGTATTTTTACTGCCCCATTGAACATTATGAGAGTTAAAGTCTCCCAATATTAACATTCTACGTTTGTTCTTTATTTCCTTTATCAAGAAATCTAGTTTATTCATAATTATGTCTTCACATGGATTATAGTAATTTATCACGGTTATGGATGTGTTGTCAAAATACAAATTAATCTGTTGCATTTCGATGTCAGTTTCTATGATTGGGTAATCATAATTTAAACTGTTGTGTACATATATGGCACATCCTCCACCGCGCCTTGTTTTCCTGCTTTTAGCAAAACATTTGTAATTAGCGATTTGTATTTTGTCGTGATTGCGGAACCATGTTTCCTGAATACATAATAAATGAATGGTTTCACTTTTTATAGAGTTTAAGTAAAGCAATAACTCATCCCCATGTCCCTTTAATCCTAGCCTATAATCTAGGCGGAGTGCCGAGATTTTTTCTTTGCTGCTAGACTAACCTTAAGCAGAACGTCTGATTCGCGACTCACGGTTCGTAGTCTCGTCGTATCAGACGTTCTGCTTAGGGTTAGTCTAGCAGCAAAGAAAAAAGCTCGGCACTCCGCCTAGATTATAGGCTACTTTAATCCCTGTGCATTCGGAATGCCATCTTAGTTCCTTTAATTAACTCGCTTGCATTAAGAGCTGACCAGCAGCTATCTTAATTAAAGACAACACCTCTCCTTCTGACTTATCTTTCATAATTTGGATCATTAGGTGAAGAAAGAAGGTTATCAATTCCTCATTTGTTGCTTTAGTTATAACATTTTCCTTGATTTGTGAAGACGGTCGCCCTGTCTGTTCGCTAGTTTGCCTATCTTGGCGTTGTGGCAAGGGAGGATCTAGTCTGCAGGCACAGACCCTAATTTGACACTTTATCAACAAATCATTGTGCCTTGAGAGAAGTCTAGCCCAGCTACCTACTGGTTGTGTCAGTACATGGCCTATAGTAGTCTTATAGTGCAGACTCACTTTTACGACTGACCAGGGTTTGTGCTTGCAGACTAGGGAGGATCTGCCTTTGGAGTGTGATCCGGAAACAAATGAGAGTTATCGACTTGGGGGTGGGGTGGTTTTGCTTTACTGTATTTAGACCAAGATCAACAGATGGTTGGGGATTATTTGCGGTGTTTAGATGTTGTTGAGGTGGAGCTAGTTTAATAATAATAATAATAATAGTGGGTTCTTGTATAGCGCTCATGTCAGTCAGATTTGACCCTCCTTTTACGCTCCAATGGTATTGGAGCTTGCGCTTGCATAATTATTATCTTTTTCTTCTTTCAATTGGCGAGCAGCTTGAGCATAGCTGAGATTATTCAGCACTTTTATCTTTTGTACTTCTTGCGCTTTTTGTGCTTGTTCGCATCCATTATATGCAGCGGAATGTTCACCTCCACAATTTACACATTTGGGAGTGTCCTTTTTTATGCAATCGTCGAAACTATGCTCCTCTCCACATCTGACACATCTCTGTTTCTGTTTGCAAACAGCTATGGTGTGGCCATATCTTTGGCATTTAAAACACCTGGGGCTTGAAGGTATATAGGGTTTGACCTTTATTCTTTGGAAACAAAGAATGATGTCTTGGGGAAGTACTGTAGCTTCAAATGAAACAATTACACTCCGAGTTGGAACTAAATCTACATTCCATCTTGAGGTTCTTCCCTCTTTCGATTTTTCCTTACTATTCTTTTCACGTTAACTACCTTTTGACTCTTTAGTTCTGTTTCTATTTCTTTTTCTGACATCTCAGTCGGTATATCTGATATGACACCTTTCTTCAAATCAAGTTTCAAATTGACCTTCACTGGTACGTTATCAATGATTTGTATATCAGACAATTTCTTATGTTGTTTCGTATCCTTGCATTTGACGAGAATTCCGTTCCGGGTAGACTTTATAAATTCTGGCGATGAGCCGATACAGTTTTGGATAGATTTTGCGATCTTTAACATGCTAACGTTTCTTAATGATTTTCCCCTGTCAATAGGTGTAATGAAAAGCTTTAGATCTTGGTCAGTTGCTATTAGAATTACTGGATTTTGGTTACGAAATACTGAGTTTTGTGGTTCCATATTATCTGATGACGAATCCTCTTTTAGTGATAGGTTCTCAACATTGATACTTCCTTCACGTACCTTTCTTTTTTTTCTTCGAACACTTGCAGACGTGACTGTCTGGAATCCGTCCTTTAGCTCTATTCCTAAATCTTTGGCTTGGTTGCCTGAATCAATATCTGCCATAGCGTTAAGTGAGGAGTCGTCGGAGTTCATGGTCCGCGCCGCGTGCGGCGGGAGATTTAAATCTACTTTGATTTGTTAACTTATTTATGGTGCAGAATTATGTATAAAATGAGCCCAAAATGTTCGCTTACCTTTAGCAAGTCATTTCCTATCTGAAACTAGAGTCGAAAGTATGGAAAGTCCTGTGAAAATCCGATAAATATCCAAAGAAATTGCAACAAGCAACAGACAGACATCCACGTGCACCGACCTAGCAGCATAACAAATGAGTATTGAGCGTAGTCTTTCCTCCAGACCCGGTTATTCAAAAGTAAAAAAAAACATTAAAAAAAAAAATAAAAAAAAAACACTTTTAAACTAAGACCCCTCCATCTTCCAAATTAAGACCCGGTAATAAAGCATGGGATTAGAGCGCAGTCTTTACTTCAGACTTGGTTATTTAAAAAAAAGAGGAAAATCTTCAAACTTAGACCTCACCATCTCATTCCTGTGGAATAATATGGGTATAGAGCGTAGTCTTTCCCCCAGACCCGGTTATTTCAAAAGAAATATAAATTTAAACAAATCTTCGAAACTAAGACCCACCATCTTATTCCTCTTTTTTTTTTTTTTTAAATAAATGATATTATTACATATGTGGATACAACACGTCACAAATAAATGATTGGTCGGCGGTCACACGAACTGACGAATCAGTCAAAATGGTCCTTATAATTATATAACACACAGAGGAGGGACCGATTCGATGGTTCGTTGACCGTCGACAAATTTTTAATCATGTAAATATTCTAACGCCCACAAATATCCTGGAATTCAATGTTCGTAGAAAAAAAAGTAATCGAATAAGTGACCTTAAATGTATTTAAATATTGACGCTGATTGTTTTATGCATGTGATTATGAAATATGTTCACGATATGTTACATATATATTTATATATATATATATATATGTATATATGTACGCTATTAGTGACATTGAAACGTTGGATTGCGATGTTATATTTTCATGAGTGAATGAATTACCTTTCTTCATGTGATGAACGTATCAATTACTTATACTGAAGACTACCAATTGGTACGCGGTACACGGTGTGAATTCATGAGAACGAAATTTATTCAAAGGCAAATACAAACAAAACACATTTATATTACAGTTTTCCCTACTTCTGGGGCAAAATTAAGAGAAGTGGAGGAAGCGACATTTGTTGGCATTACCATTGACAGACATTTTACATGGAATTCACATATAAAATCTGTTAATGACTGTATACGGAGAAAGGTCGGCATCCTCTTTAAATTACGGCACTTTGTCCCTAAACATATATTGATACTGTTGTATAAAGCTCTTATACAGCCACATATTACATATGGCATCGAGGTTTGGGGTAGTACTTATAAATCACACTTGAATTGTATATTTTATACTCAAAAGATGGCTGTACGTGCTATAACTTTCAAGCCACATCGTTCTCATACTAATGCACTGTTTCATGACCTCAAATTGTTGAATGTTTTTAAATTGCATAAATTATCTATTTGTACTTTTGTGTTTGATTTGATAAATGAACGATTACCTCATTCCTTAAAACATTATTGCAGTATGATACAACATGAATATTCCACAAGACAAAAAACGGGTCGACAATTACGTCTTCCTTTATTCAAAACAGACCAAGGAAAGTTTTCTGTTTCGTTTGTTGGAAGTAATTTTTGGAATATGCTTCCTACTGATCTAAGAATTGAGAGATCAAGAACCTCTTTTCGTAAAAAACTTACAAAATTACTCTTAAGTGAAAACCACGAATCATAACCTCGTAACTATATAGTTTTAATATTATACGCAAAATTATTTATAAGATTTGGAAACCCATCATATATTTTTTAATTAACTTTATTTTAGGCTTTAGATAACGAGAGTCAGACTCGACTAGCACATGTGCTATTTTTGACTCTATTTTACCATCGATCACAAACTCATTGTAAATAGTCATTTATTGTTTTACTCTTGAAGCAAAGTTTACTTTATCTTTGTCATAATGTACATGTATATCGCTGTAGAACATGTATTTTTTTTTTTATAATTCATGTCATGCATTTATGTTATATTGACATTGTCATTGTACATTTATCTTTTGTTTCAATGTTTTCAATGGTGGTGAATAAATAAATTCAATTCAATTCAAATTCAATTCAACTTAACCCTAATAAGGCCGGGCTATTTGAAGTCTTACTACGGCCGGGGGGGGGGGGGGGGGGGCATTATGCCCCCCCCCCCTAAGATCTCGGCCGTGAAACGGCCGATCTCCGCGAAAATTTGCACGCATGTCAAGTGAAGTGTATAGAACAATGTGATAATTTCAATTTTTTGAAAAAAATCTCTAATTTGCATATTTATGGTAATTTATGCAAATAACGTCATAAAATCACATTTTTACCCATAAATCATATATTATTCATATTTAAGCATTCTTTTTCACTACATATATTCATTAGACCATTTGGAACAATAATACGACAAAAAAAATGGAAGAGCCAGCTTATTCCTTATGTTATCTCTTGTTTTGGTAATTTCTTATGTATTTCATTGTTTTTTTAACTTATGTATGTTATTGTTTTTTTTTTCTTCATTTCTTCCTACAATTCAACTATTTTGACACCCAAAACAACCATCTAAACTTTAAACAAGACCCAATAACCAATGTTTGATCTATTTTTAGGAAAAATGACATTTCCATATGTTTTGTACACAAATCACAAAAATGAGCGATTTTCGGGTTGACAAGCAAAGACAAAAGGTCACGTGACCTTGTAACTGTAGGTCCGATTTTTTTTTTTTTTTTTTTTAAAGATGCGCAAGACTCTAAAGAAAAAAGTCAGCGAGCGGCGAGGCGCCATCCATATGCGTTCTCGAACAATCAGAAAAATCGTGGAGGGGGGGGGGGCATAATG
Source organism: Strongylocentrotus droebachiensis (assembly GCA_035222895.1). Lineage (NCBI taxonomy): Eukaryota > Metazoa > Echinodermata > Echinoidea > Camarodonta > Strongylocentrotidae > Strongylocentrotus > Strongylocentrotus droebachiensis. The sequence continues at coordinate 6,578 of JAVYIG010013940.1, read as the reverse complement.
GCCCCCCGGCCTTATTAGGGTTAAGCAGCTATATAAACAAGAAACAAGTCTGACATGATAATCGGTTAGCAAGCAAATAACAGCGTATACTTTCATATAACAAATCATAAATAGCTGTATAACGAGATCACGCGAAACATATTTGCATGTTTTGAATGAACGATTGCAGAACCCTTTGACTGATAAAATATCTATATACTCTCTCAATCAATGTGAGTAAATTTCAGAGGTTATGGTTTTATAGTGATGCAATGATGGATACATAGATTTTGTAAGATAGAAAGTATTTTATTCCAAACGAATGAAGAGGTTGTTTCAATAATATACAGACGGTAACAGAACCAAAATAACTATTACGTATAAAAAGGTGGAGTAACTCACATGTCTTTTACAAGCAAACAAGGTTATAATTTGGGCAATATTGAACCCGATAACATCAACTGGACTTGATATAAAACGCAAACAACCTAACACGTGACAATTCTTCTAAGTTATAGGAACAACAAGAGAACAAGATGCCGAAATACTAAATGTACCTGGCTTTCTGTAACTTAGTATTCGTCCATATAAAACTACTTAACACGTACAACTCAAAAAGTTTTTCAGTAATACTTTTCAGATGCTTCAAGAGTAGACGGAGTTGAAATGAAGTATGACTGATCAAAAGGAAATAATTATTTTAATTATACAATGAGATAAAGAATATTAACAACCTTTACCTGATCTCTGTTGAAGAGTTTGGCGTTTGCCACTTTTGAGCATATAGATATAGATATTATACATATATATATATATATATATATATATATATATATATATATGTGGTGTGTGTGTGTGTGTACATGTATTTATAATTGTATTTTGTGCTCGTCGGTCAGGGATGTGTTCACTTGATATGGCTCTACAACAATGGAAGCACTGAAAAATAATTATCTTTATTATAAGTTCGAATAGAATACAGATCAATTTTAATTCCGTTCTCTTGGGAGCCAAATTATACACATTGACACATTTTAGACAGAAATAATCATATAAAGGAGTAACAGACCCATATCACATATCTAGAGAGATATACACCCACTTGAATTTACAAGTGAACATTTGAAATGCCCACAAAAATACCTTGTTTATTAATGTGATCACGAAAAGTGTACTTAACCTGTCGGTATACAGTGAAAATACACGACAATAAACAGCTCTATGTGTATATGATTAGTGTTCGTAATATGATTGTGATAAGTGCACAGGTATGGTTTGACACGTTTACAAAACGGAAAGAACAGTGGTTACTACTTCTTGGACGGTCTTTTCCAAAAGACACGTGTGATTACAAACCATCCTGGTCTCATTGCTCCTACTCTTTTTAAAATCAACCAGGCGAAATACCATGTACTTCCACAAGAGTAGGACTACCTCCGGACAACTACCCCCTAATAACCACCCTCTAGGACTACTACCCCCTAGGACCCCCAGCTAACTATCCCCTAGAATTATAACCCCCCCCCCAGCTAACTACCCCTGGGTATCTACCCCGGACAATACCCCCCCCCCCGGACGCGTATTTTTTATTTACACGGCAGCGAGGGGAATTTCTCAATTAATTCCAATGAAACCGCTCGCGACGAGTCTAGACTAGACCGAACCGGAGTACGAGTACAGCAGTGCAGTGTTAGGGAATGTAGATCTAGAGAAGGAAACGATGAAAGACATCTAAAGGAAGAAAAACAAATAGTCTAGATGACTGATGCAATAAACAGTGATGGCAGTATGATATTATGTACGACACCATGGCACAGAGAAATCGAGAGCGTGAACATAATATACATGCCCCCGGCCACGTACCAACAACACAGAGTACATCGACAACACAAGTCATACAGGCACTACAGACTAGACTCTCCGCGAGCGGTTTCATTGGAATTAATAGAGCTTTTCCCCTCGCTGCCGTGTAAGTAAAAAATACGCCCCCCGGACATCTACCCCAAGTCAAGTACCCCCCGGACATCTATTCCCGAGCAACTACCCCCGGGAATTCCCACCTTCGTCAGAATCATCATTATGACTATAAGGCATATTATCTGTATTACATAATTTTTAATTTCGGGGAAAAATTCAACTAATTCAAAGATATCTATAACGGTGCACACTAGCAAAGACACATCAGTTAGGTTATAATAATCGAGTCGTTGGGGGGGGGGGGGGCTTCTTACTCGAGGTTGTGTGCCATACAGGTGCATTTAACGTCCTGGTTATAATTTGTTGTTCAAATGACTTTGGTGGGCTAAATTACCAAATTTGTTGTAGAATTTTAAAATTTGCTATCATATGTGAAACGGGGGGCTGGTTAATATGTTTCTCCTCTTCAAAATTTCATATCCATAACCAGCCCTCGCGAAACCACTTCACCCGGTCGTGAGTGGCTGCAAGGAGACCGAGCCTGGAAAGTGCGTCTATGAAGTACAAGGGATCACTGAAAACTTCGTGTTGAGGTGCAGGGTGGACCAAGTCAGACCGGCAGTTTCTCTCTCCTGGACTACTGTAGATGGTAAGGAGAGAACACCACCTACAACAGACACAGAACCTGATGGGGATGGACTATTTGATACTGCCAGCGAACTCAGGGTAAGTGAATATTAAGGTAGTTTGTAATCATGATTAAGATAATGACAATAATAATACCACCACCACTACTAGTATTACTACTACAACTACTACCACTGCTACTACTACTACCACCAATACCACCACCACTACTACTACTACTACTACTACTCCTACTACTACTGCTACCACTACTACTACTACTACTACTACTACTACTACTAACACTACTACCACTACTACCACTGCTACTACTACTACTACTACTACTACCAACTACTACTACTACTACTACTACTACTACTGCTGCTGCCATAAAGCTCCGTTTAGTCTCATTTCACAACGCCCCCTATCGTCAGAGTCAGCAGCCATACATGTTAGCCTATGGAATTGTACACAAAAAATCGTTACAAATTCATTTTTTGTTTAAACGAAAAGCACATCCATCCCGACTTACGTTATCAATAGCTCTTTCATTGGAACCCTCATGTCCCATTGACTTTTGAAAGTTCACCCACCGTAATTTGATCAAAATAGGTTGCAAGCTCGTCATTGCCTATAGTACACATGTGAAACATGTCGAACTTTGGACTCAGTTTGCCAAGCGATTTTAAGATTATAGGTCAAGCACACGAAGCATAAGAATCATGAACAATCACTTCTACTTGGTTCATTATGTCCATTTCATCCAACCCCCCATCGTCAATTTTCCATTTAGTAAAAGCAAACATTTTGCCGAGTTTAGCAAAAACTTGAATATTCATGAACGGTCAGACAATACAGCCTTTTAGTACGTTACGTATAGTGAATGGGAATGGGCGATTATCCGTCCAGGAGGTAGAGGTCAGTGGTTTGTGCTGGCAATGTTCACGCGAGCGAAAATGAGACAATCGGAGTAATATGTGCTCCTACTACTGCTAATACTACTGCTGCTAATACTACTACTGCTACTACTACTACTACTACTACTACTACTACTATTGCTACTACTGCTGCTACTGATACTAGTATATTGCAACAAGTAGTGGCAGTGTCCCTCTTCTGGACTACTCAGGGTGGTGAGGAAATGACACCACCTTCAACAGTCACAGATCCTTAAGGATGGACTGTTTAACGCTATATACCAGCGAACTAAGTGTGATTGAAATGTGGCTTTTAATCATCATGATGATGACAATATACTTCTATTACTTCTATTACTACTGCTACTATTAGTACTACTATTATTATACTGCTACTACTACTACTACTACTACTACTACTACTGCTGCTGCTGCTGCTGCTGCTACTACTACTACTATACTACTGATATACTACTACTACCACTACTTCTACTACTACTCCTACTACTATAATTCTACTACTACTACTACTACCACTACTAATACTTATACTACTACTTCTTCTTATACAGGTATAGTGCACTTAAGGTAATCTTTAAACAATTACCGTATTCAAAGTGCTCGTGTTATGACGAAATGTCAATTGATCACACTTATTTTACCTTTTTTTGTATGGTGTTACCATCATGTAGGTATCCAGGGCAGAGATTGAGAATGGAGATTCCTTTGTTTGCAAAGCCACTGGTGAGAGTGTCAAGGGGACGTCAGCATTGGTGGCGACTGTTAAATATCCGTCAGGTATGTCAATTAATCTGAAGCCTCTTTCAGATAATTATGAAGCGGTAAGCGTTTTTGTTGTTGTTGCGTGTTTAATAATGATGACGTAAATCGAATATGCTTCATATTTATATATCTTATAATAATGACAATGACAATGACAATTTATTCTCATGTCAACCACATTGGGATATTGGAGAAGTTTACAATCAGTTACAATCAATTTGGCACATTTTTTTATTTTTGTTTGCTCCCGAAAATTTGAAAATCGCGCCGGTCGCAAATTCGCTCAGTGGGGGGAAGGGGGGGGGGGGGGGGGGGTGGAGGAGGAAGTGCGTACTACTATTTTTTTAATTTTTTTTTTGGCCGGGGAGGGGGGGCGTGCCCCCTGTGCCAACATCTGACCATGCATGTCCAATTCCTAAAGTATTAAGCCAAAATTCCTCCGCTTTAGATTCTTAGATTTTTGTTTTAATCAACTCATGATATATTGTTTTAACTGTCTCACTGAAATCTCATCCTCAACCGATGTTATATCATTAATTACAATAGCTGTGGATCTCAATTTCATATATACATTCGCATCTGCACGTACTAACATATTCCCAAGTGATTGAATCGCTCTTCTAATACGTGCATATTGTAAATACCACCTTCCATCCTTAACAAATATGTTATCACCTAACTCAACAACTGGAAGAAAACTTTTACCATCCATTAAATCCCCAACAAACAAAATGTCAGAATTTATCCAGTTCCTATAAGAAAAAAGCATTTCCCCTTTATACATTACAATTTTATTCAGCCAAATCATTTCTATACGATAGCTATCAGAAGTATCTGATTGAACCTGTCTTGAGTAGCAGTAGCTTTTAAACAAGAAAAGGTCCCATTAAATTATAGTAGAAATGAGGCATCTTGTTTTCCAGAAAACCTGCGTTTTTGATATTATATTTACAATTCATCGTATGACCTTTATACCACCTTTTGTTCAAACCAATAGTCAAACATACATTTGCAACCTGCATTGGTCTCATCACTTGGATATTTACAAAACCAATTTATATTTTTATGCAACCATTGTTTGAACACATCTAATATATCTAAACCACCTTCTTGTATACTATTCAATACATTTGACCTTTTAACCTTTGCAGGTCTCCTTTTCCATAGGAAATTATTAAATAACTTATTGAGCTTCTTAACTCTCTCTTTAAATAGGTCAATACAGAACGTGTGATGTATAAATGTTTTTCTACATTATCAATGATTTTAATATTGTTATTTTAACGCGTGATATTTCTCTATTTTCATACATTTAACAGCTGTTTTATTTTCAATGTTCTCTCTTTAGACCAGTTTATTTCTAACCATACATCTTTATCTTTACAAAAATAGATACCAAGTGGCTTAACATAAACATCTTCCCATAACATATTAACAATAGTATTTGTTGGATTATTGGTTCCCAACCAGAGGGCTTTTGTCAGTGTATTCGGTCTTTTAATAAAATATTACCGAGGAATAATTTACTGTCTGATTGGCTGGAATGCTTACTCCCAAGGGAATGGGGAGTGTGCTCTTTAATATGCAGAATCGTATTAGAATCCAGTGACCGGGGTAATACTGTAATCACTTTGGTCCTGTTACGTTGTAACTGGTAAGGTGCTATTACAAAATAATTATTAGTAATATCGTCATTTTTCTTCCTCCTCTATTTTGTATCCGTTTTTCATTCTTCTCTTCTTCTATTTTTGTGTTTCTTCTTTAATTTCTCTTACGCTTCTTCTTCTCATTCTTCTTCTTCTTCTCCTTCTTCTTCTTCTTCTTCTTCTTCTTCTTCTTCTTCTTCTTCTTATAATAATAACTATTATCATCATCATCATTATTGTAAATATAATTGTTATTGTTACTATCGCTATTATTATCACTACTATTATTGTTGGTTATCAGCATTACCCTAATCAGCATTAGCATTATTTTTTAAGATGATAAATGTATCTCCTAATGTATTCTTATTTTACCAACAGAGGGAGGTCTTTCAGGTGGAGGGAAAGCTGGGATTTCCATATTTGTTCTCGATCGTCATAGCCGTTATCGGCATCGGCATCGGCTTTTTTCTTTGGAGAAGTGAGCTAATATTTGTTAAGACAATTTACGATTTGATTAGATTTACGATTCAAGATTGAAGATTTACATCTTATTTGTCCACAGAATGTAGAAATTTGACTTCATTTCAGTCACACGTAGTCCAAAATGTAAGCTATTATGAAATTCATTTGGGAATGGTTAGAAGGGGGTTGATTCATACTCTCAAGTTATACACCTGTATATGCATGCATCGTTGAATTCCGAACA
>JAVYIG010013939.1:0-44230 GCA_035222895.1 Strongylocentrotus droebachiensis | reverse complement strand
CCCTGAGCTTCCGGGGGCTCTGCCCCTGGACCCCACCAAGGGCCCTAAGGCGGCCCCTGGATGCTCATCTGACCGTAATTAAATACCTAAAACCCCTGAGCTTCCGGGGGCTTTGCCCCCTGGACCACACCAAGGGCCCTAAGACGGCCCCTGGATGCTCATCTGACCGTAGTTAAATATTAAAACCTCTGAGCTCTGGAGCCTCCCCCCCCCCCTTGGAACACGTCAATTGCCTTACAGAGGGCCCATGGAATGCTCATCTAACCGTAATTAAATACCTAAAACCCTGAGCTTCCGGGGGCTCAGCCCCTTGACCCCCTGCCGAGGCTCATGCCCTGGACCCACGTTAATTTACGCTCTACCTGATCGATAATACTCCACTTTGAAAAACGTTCTGCGGGACCTGCATGTAACGTGTAAGACTGGTGGTGATGCAGATTTTTCGTCTGCCCCCCCCCCCCTCCCTTCCGACTGTTTTTCTCATTACGTCACTGCCCCTGGAAAGTGAGCCCCCTGGAATGTTTGCCCCCCCCCAATCCCAAACTGCTTCCGGCGCGCCTGGGAAGGAGCATAAAGATGTGAAGGAGAATGTAAGGACTTGGTTTATTTACATTTTCCTGCTAAACGTTTATAAGGAAAGTATAGATCGCGAAGGATGCCATAAAGGTACAACTTGTGTGTCTAAGGATCTCAACACTTGGAGTGATCCCTTCTTATTTCATTGGAGAAGAAATAAATTTCACTTTCTTTCCCGGTTTGCTTATTGTTTTGTGCATAATTATGTCCATTTAATATTTGTGTGACCTTTCACTAAAATACAAGATAATTATGATGTGTTGTAATGGATTTCTACCTGGGCTCCTGTTCAATAAAAGTTGTTGTTGATAACAAATACAACTTTGTATTGATACTAAATTTTATGAAACAGGGACCAGGTAAAGAGAATAATCCTTACACAATTTAGTAAGGTCCATAGTAAAGCGTTTAGATTTTTTTGCATCATAATGCCCTGATAGAACCGTTTTAAAAGTTGAGAAAATATTGACCTTGATGAACAAACTGACTGATGAAGTTGACCGTGTATGGTTACCGCCTCCCTCTGTTCCCAGTATGTGACTAATTACTTGGAAATTGATCAGGAAAGGTGATCGAGGGCTTGAACAAAAATATGTTCAATATTTCTTGAGTGCCCCCCCCCCCATCTCTCTCTCTCTCTCTCTCTGTTATACTTCCATCACGAACCAATTGTCAAGACTCGTAGATAATTTTCCCCTATACCTTCAAAATTATTATCGAAAGCTTTAAGATAGTTCTTAATGGTTCTTAATGAGCATGATAAAATGTATTCGTCGGTAATAATAATCACGTGATAATTGACTCATCCATGTTCGGTAATGAAAGTGCAAAGACCTTGCCCTTTTCCACGGGGTGTTACGATCAACCCCAAGGTATACACTATATAAAAAGTCCACTGATATTAAAGGGGAAGGCCACCCTAATACTTCTTTCACAATGCAATCGCATGACCATAACCGGTCTTTATCTTTAATCGGATTTTGCTCAAGTTTCACTGATTATTTTCTCTCAAATCCAACTTAATATCAGGGTGGAATTCCCCTTTAAAGGTATAGACAAGTTCTGGTCATGCGATTGCATTGTGAAAGAGACGTTGTGGAATCGATCAGAAAAGGTTGATCATCTAGCATATAAGTATTGGTGTGTACTGCAAGGTTATGGAATCATGAAAATGATAAGAAATTTGGCTCTTGGTAAAGTTACAAGCACTGTACACGGAAAGATGTATATGGGATTATATTCCACATACTAAGAATCTTGCTCTACGATTGGTCAATAGTAAATCACGTGATGAAAGATAGTTCGCCCATCATTGGTGGGAGAAGCAAAAAGTTCGTTACACTGTGTAGATAGTACTACTATCTACACAGTGTAACGCACTTTCACTGAAGATAGAAGCGCACTAAACAGGCGTAAATAAGCGCGCATTACCAATGCGCGCAATTAAAGAAAACACATGCGCGCACCGTACCCACAGCAAGGGGTTGGGTTACTTCTACTTCTACGACGATACTCAGCAGGATCCATAAGTCAGGATGTAGTGCTGAGGAATAAACTATCTAGTTCTTGGTCTAGATGCTTGGTGGAAGCGCTCCCTTGAAGCCCTCCAGTGAAGTAGCGTCAAGGGTGATCTTTGAAAGTGCATTCCACGCAGTTACTGTCCGAGGGAAAAATGAGTTCTGGTAGAGCTGGGTGCGGGATGGGATAGCCAGCAACTTCTTTGAGTGATACTGTCGTGTGTTGCTGGCAATCATGGGGGCTGTGTAATGGTGTGCATTGATGGCTACTGTGTCGTTTTGGATCTTGTACATGAGGTGGAGGCTTGCAGCATTTCTTCTCCTCTCCAGGCTCTCCCATTTCAGATCTTGAATCATTGCCGAGACACTGGCCATACGACGATATCTCTGGAGGGTGAATCTTGCTGCTCGCCTTTGTACTGCCTCGATTTTGGATATATGCTTGTTTGTGTGAGGGTTCCAGACCGAGCAACAGTATTCCAGATGAGGTCTAACAAGAGAGAAGTAGGCTTGTTGGCGGATCTTTTGTGAGGTTTTGCGGAGATTTCTGCTGACTAGTCCCAGCATCCGATTGGCTCGGGATGTGATGTTGTTCATGTGGCCTTGCCAGGACAAGTTGGATGAGAAAGTCAGTCCTAGATACCGGAGATCTGTTACCAACGCAAGAGGAGTGTCTCCTAGCGTGTATGTCGTGGTGATGGCTTTCCGACGTAGGGAGAATGTGATGTGGTAGCATTTCTCGGTGTTGAATTTCATCTGCCATGTGTTAGCCCATGAATGCAACCTGTTGAGATCTTGTTGTAGGGCTTGGCTATCAGTGACATCAGTGATCGGACGGTATAGAAGACAATCATCAGCAAAGAGTCGGATTTTGGAAGAGATCCCATCTACTATGTCATTGATGAAGGATATAAACAGAAGTGGGCCGAGAACTGTGCCCTGCGGTACCCCAGAGGTGACTGGAACCCATTCAGATGACTCTCCATCTACAACAACACGTTGTAACCTTTCAGTTAGGAACACCCTGATCCATCTGATAAGGTTGTCATGGATCCCATAGTGATGGAGCTTATGGAGGAGGCGGTTATGGGGTACACGGTCAAAGGCTTTGGAGAAGTCTAATGCAACTGCATCAACTTGCTCTTTCTGGTCTAGAGAGTGTGCAACATCTTGAGATGTAATGATCAACTGGGTCTCACATGAATGGCCAGGACGAAAGCCATGCTGAACATCATTGAGAATATTATTTTCGTCATAGTGATCCATGATATTGCTGAAAATGACATGTTCAAGCAGTTTACTGCAGATGGACGTGATTGATACAGGGCGGTAGTTGGAGGCCTTGCTCCTGTCTCCTTTCTTGAAAATTGGTGAGATGTTTGCAAGACGCCAGTCAGATGGTACTGTTCCTGTATCTAGAGATTGTTGAAAGATAAAGGTCAGCATCGGTGCAATGTCTTCAGCAAAGAACTTCAAGATCCTTCCTGGTATGCCATCTGGTCCTGTGGCTTTGCTTACATTTATAGCTTTCAGTAGCTTGACAATGCCTTCCACAGAGATTTCAATGCGATCCATTGAAGGAAACACGGGTTGTCTAAGATCTGGAATGTTCGAGTTATCCTCCAGTGTGAAAACTGATTGGAATTGGTCGTTCAGTGCAGTTGCTTTCCCTTTACTGTCTGATACAAGCGTTTCACCACACTTGAGGGATCCAACTCCAGATGACTCTTGCTTTCTGGATTTGATGAACTTCCAGAATGCTTTGTTGTTCTTGTCATCAGGAGAGAACATCTTGTTTTGATAAGTCCAGTAGTTATGACGAAGTTGAGATCTTAATTCTTTCTGATAATTCTTGTACTTAAGCCAATCATCTGGTGTTTTTGAAGCTTTAGCTTTATTGTACAGTCTTTGCTTTTTTCTGACTCCTCTCTTTATGGTGTTTGTGATCCAGGGACTGGTTCTTTTCTTTCCAGACATCTTTGTTGGAATGTAACTCTCCATGAGGTCTCCAATCTCTGTTTTGAAGTCATCCCAGTTCTGCTGTACTGTTCTAGGTTCTGGGCTGCTACGTAGGAAAGAAGACTAAAACTTGAGGAGATCTGCACGCATGCCGGTTGTATCAGCTTTATCATACATGAATACTTTCCGAGCTTTCTTCCTTGAAATTGATGGAGTTTGGTTAACTCTAAAGCTCACGATGTCGTGGTCACTGATACCTGCTGTGACTTTGCACTCATCAATGAAGGCTGGGTGGGTAGTGAGAACAAGATCAAGGATGTTCTTTGTAGCGCCTGCTGTTCTGGTAGGCTCTTTGACCATCTGCTCCAAGTAAAAGTCGTTGCATATGTCAAGAAGGCAAGAGCATTTTCTTCCTTCGTTAGCATAGGGCTTAACTGTGCGGTTGGACCAATCGATGTGAGGTAAGTTGAAGTCACCAGCAACAAGTATGGTCGAGTTTCTCATGCTACTGGAGATGTACTGCAGGGATTCGGAGAGGTGTTGGAGGTTTTCTCTGTCCGAGTTGGGAGGCCTATAGAAGACTCCTATGAGTAATGGCTTAAAACCTTGAATTTGTAGAGAGATCCACATCAACTCAGTCTGCGATGTACAAATGCTGCATTCAGTAGCTATGAAAGTATCCCTTATCATGATGAAGACTCCTCCTTTTCTAGCACATGTCCTATCCTTTCTGTATGTGGTAAAGCCTATTGGAGTGACCTCAGAATTAAGGATGTCTGGTTTTAGATGCGACTCTGTTCCAATGATAACGTCAGGTTTGTGATCGTCTATCATTGCTTCCAAGTGAGGAATTTTGAACTAAAGATAAACTTGAGTTCTGGTAAAAAAAAAAAAAAATGAATTCTCACAGAATCTAACGAAACTTACACTGAATGTTCAAGATTACAAATAAATGTCATGCGCCAAACAATTTTGGAACAAAATGTATACTGGCTGAGTAATGAGCATAGAAGGATAAGGAAATCAAGGTAGTACTAGCCCCGACACCATTTGTGTTGTCCCATATACATCTTTCTGTGTACAGTGATTGTTACTTTACCAAGACTGGGTCAAATTTATGATGATTTTGATGACTCCAGAACCTTGCATTACACACCAATACTTACATGCTATATGATCAACTTTTCTGATCCATTTCACACCTTTTCTTTCACAATGCAATCGCATTACCAGAACTCACCTTTTTCTTTAAACTTTTTTGGTGTGAATTTTGGCCTATGTAGATGCGCATGTCATGTGATCAACAATTGGCCAATGAGGTTGCAAGAATCTTAGTAGGCGTTGTATAAAAAGCAAATAGACACCTTTTGGTTTCATGCGATGGCAAACTATCACTTCCTCGTCGGTCAGAATGTATACGCTATCTTTCCTCAGCTTCGCTTCGGAAAGATAGCTACATCCAGATCGCCTCGGAAGTGATAGTTTGTCCCATCACCTTCACCAACGGTAATTATTTGCTTACTATCCCCACACGTGCGCGACACGTGCGTTATATCTATCGTTATATCTATCAGGTCCAAATAGATATAATAATTTACCAAATGTATCAATTAGTAGGCGGTTTCTCGGCAAAATTTGTATGATCACGTATTAGTCAAAACATATTCTTTCACAGTCATGATTGGTAATAAGAGCTTCCATTACATTTTTTGAGAGGGGGGCCGGCGTTTCCAAAACTGGTCTTTACCTTTAACAAATCAGGATCTATCTTATACGGAGATGAGGAAGAGACATGTATCATGATCTGATGAGTGTTGGAAAGTTAATTGCGAAGTGTCGTCACTTTTAAGCCGCCATGCACAGCCGTAGATAGCTGGAAGAGAATAGTGTGTTACGTAACAAAGCGGACACTGTTTATTAATTACCGGATGAGTCTGCATTGGAATGTAATATACATGTACTTTCAGCACAGACCCACCAGGCCCAATATACCTATGCGTTGAAAATTGAAGGGGTATAAGGGGTATACGACCTTTGGTAGAAAGTTCAACGTCCATGAAACCATGAACTCTACTCTTTAAAAAAAAAGTGTAATCGTTTTTGGTTTCAATAATTGTTGAAGTTTCCAAAATGTAGCGTTTCCTGCCCATGGCTTCCTCCATTCACGCTAGATTAGATACAATATATGCACAACTATAAAACCATTGCAGTGAACATTCACTTCTCGTACCAAATCGGATATTGGAATAACATTTGTTGAATAATGGTCCGTTGCTCTCCTATGCGTATTGGAAGATTAATATTTATATATGTGGGTCAGTAGCTTCCTTTACGACAGCATCTCAAAGTAAGTTCATCAATCGAGGCTATCACCCGGAGCTCCAGCCACAATCGTGCAAAGAATTGCCAATAAGATATCTTGCTAGCTATTTATCATCCATGAAATCAAAGAAATCTGAAAATCTAAAAACTTGAAGGGGAAATGTAAATTCCCATAATTTTCTCTGACTTAATCCACAATTTGCTTTTATTGAGGAGCTACACACAATACATATCAATACTTATTAAACCTCTATACCACTCATGATGATATCATTTATGATATTGAAAGACACACAATGACTCAAATTCACTTTACATGTTGTATAGTTGAATAAGAAATTGGCGAATCACACTTGTCGGGATGTGCATAGAAAATCAGACTATTTTTTTGTCGGAGTTTCTTTTCCTTTAAAAAATATAGAGTCTGACTTAATCCATTGTTTCTATTTCTGTCCTCATATCTCTTTGCCTCTCTTTCCCTCTCTTTTGCTTTGTCCCTCTAATCGTATTATCTATTTTTTGTTTCTTTTCCCTATACAAATATCTTGAGAGGGCAAAGAAAATACTCCGTTGTTGAAAGTAAATACACAGGAAATTCATGTTTTTATATGTATTATTTATCCTTTTGAAGAGCTACTCTAGTAAGGAAAGTGTGGGTTTTCAAATCGGTTGGTTTTCCGGCCATTAACCCCGATTAAATATTATGAATAATGCCATTTTACAGATTATACTTCAGGTGATGGGTCTAATCTGCGATGTAGCTTTATACAGATAATGTCTAGGTAGGGTCATGCAACTTGTTTAAAAAAAGAAGACTTTCGGCAAGTTATATTTATGCATAGTTATATTTAGAATCATCGAAATTGTAACAAATCGACTAAACACAACAACGGAAAGTACTATTTCTAGTCATATGCATGTGATCATTTTGAAGAGAAATTGTTTTTAATAGGATATTACTTCCAACGTTTTTTTCACATGAGAATGAAAAAGATTGAGACAGCCCACAACTTACTTTTACCTTTACCATATGTACCAACCCTCCTGAATCTCTTTGAGAATTAGCAAGAGAATTACTAGTCTCTTACTAAAAGAGGTAACTTAAAGAGAAGGCATGCAGATCGCACATCAGGCTGGACTTGCTCTTTAACTTTCTCTAATAGAATCATGGTGATCTCTCTGGCCCTTACCTTTTTTAAGGGTGAAATAGGCAGGTGTACGTGTCATATATCGAGGGTTGCTGTAATATACATGGCAACAATTGAGAATGGAGGAGCGGCGGGGGAAGTGGGGGCGGTGCATGGGGGCGGTGGAGGTGGGTGAGCGGTACAAATTGTGATGAATAAATGACTACCTCACTGCACAGAGAAGGAGCATAATACTTGTATACACATAGAACATTAATACATGTATATATCTTTATAAAGAACATTCTGAAGACCCTTTCTCATCAGGAATTCATCATTTCAACACTGTTTGAAGGCATGCATATTTTTAGAACTATACGAAATTATGTTTCTTTTATAACATCAAAAAGGCAATGCATATCCTGAAATACATTGCTCAATTCAATCATTTCGTTTTCACTTGGAAATGTAAACTACTATCTTGCAACGAGAAAGTCGTGACTGTTCATTCTTGTAACACCACTTTCCAATAATTTGAGAGGAAATAAAAGTACACCGACGAAAAAGAAGAAACTCGAAATGCGTGCTATCAAATCCTTGTTTAGACATATGGGAGTACTTTCAGTAGACAAACCAACTCGAGGACCTTTATTTCTTCTTTTCTCCCAATGGCCTTCAAGTTCAAGTCAAAGCTCAAAGCTCAAATTTCAATTTCATTATTTTCTTTGGCGGTATTGAAAACATATTAATGGCATCAGCAATGGACTGTGACTATTTTCTTTTTTATATTCGGGTCCACTTCCCCCTTATTGCTACAGGAAGGACTTGTTTTGTACAGAGTTAACGTTCTTATATCACATGTTCCAGGAGCTCATATTTCTTGACACTATTTTAGACATGGTGTAAAAAAGTTGCAACTGTATTAATACACTTATGATTTTTTGACAAGGGTAAAAGAGAATCCTTACTAATTTTAGATTTGTGTTGTGTACATCCCACATCCTATATGTACCGATTGCTCTATCCATGCTCATTAAACGAGTTTAAAGACAAATTTTGTCCCAAAATTAATCCACTCTAAATGTAATTCGTTGGTCCAGGGCTGGAGTTATCTATAGGAAATTGCCGCAGAGCATTAATAGTCGTACGAGCAAGTGTTGCACGACCGGGTCAGTAGCCGGCCTGATGTCGGTCTCGCTGGGAAGACTGGAGTTTATGGCCAGCCGTATCTGAGGTGGGTCAAGGGCCGGCCTGACGTCGGCTCGATCGTTGGTGTGACTGGAATATAATTATGTTCAGCAGTGTGAGGAGGGTCAAGGGCCGGCCTGACGTCAGCTCGATCGTTGGTGTGACTGGAATATAATTATGTTCGGCTGTGTGAGGAGGGTCAAGGGCCGGCCTGACGACGGCTCGATCGTTGGTGTGACTGGAATATATGTTCAGCTGTGTGAGGAGGGTCAAGGGCCTGGCCTGACGACGGCTCGATCGTTTGTGTGACTGGAATATTATGTTCAGCTGTGTGAGGAGGGTCAAGGGCCGGCCTGACGTCAGCTCGATCGTTGGTGTGACTGGAATATAATTGTTCAGCTGTGTGAGGAGGGTCAAGGGCCGGCCTGACGACGGCTCGATCGTTGGTGTGACTGGAATATATGTTCAGCTGTGTGAGGAGGGTCAAGGGCCGACCTGACGTCGGCTCGATCGTTGGTGTGACTGGAATATATGTTCGACTGTGTGAGGAGGGTCAAGTGCCGGCCTGATGTCGGTCTCGCTGATCTGACCGGAGTATATGGCCAGCTGTGTGCGGTGGCCTTTATGGAGAAATGCACAAAAAAAGTGAAATACTGACCCTGCCAGACCTCATACTGTTTCCATCAGGGCCTTGAACTGATATGTTTTTAATTCACTACCACCGGCCAAACAGGAAGGGCGAGAAGCAGACGATTGCAAGGGCCAAGGGCATCATGGCTATTCATTAGAACAATTTGAACAAACCCCTCCAGAACATGACTGAACTCAAAGGGGGGGGGGGGGGGGTGAAAACTCCTTAGAAGGAATAGACAATAGTACGACTGACCCCTCTAACTGCTTTTATGGCAGCGTTATGACACTACAAAATTAACCACATGTGTGGAAGATTATGGTGTTGAGATTTTCTGGAGTATCGGTGAGACTGAAAAAAATGTTGACCCGAGACTATAGTTCAAGTTCGTAAAAACTTGGTATAAGATTCATTTCCCTTTAATTACTCCTTGTTTAATTTGACATTCATGCATAAACCGATAAGGCCTATCAGCTAATGCTAACCATTCTAAGGTCAATGTATTAATGTTGTTTCATCTATAAATACCTTTTTATTCGTTTTAATGAAACAGAGTAGTTCTCTCAATATTAAAACTGTTTTCATGAGAGGCCCAATACAAACTTAAGTATAGGTTGCAAACACAGAGGAAATTGAACAACGTTTAAATACACTTAATATAGCAATCCAAGAATAACCCTACAAAATATTAACCACAAGTATCAGGAAAAACACTTGCAGCACTGAATACCACAGCTACGGAGAGGACCCTGGATCACACCAGCTTCACCTTTCTCAAGAAAAATATTCTTTCTCGATGATGTGTGTTGGAAGGGGGTAATAAAATTTAAAAAAAATTTGCTGAAAATCGTTTGCTTTTTCTAAAGGAAGTATTTTCCCGAGGGAATTACACCTTCCTTTTATAGATTCGAATTGATGGTGGTTTGAGGTGGGTGGAAAGAGAGGGGAGGGAGGAGTTGTTTTAGTCGTTTCTTTCCATGCTTTTCTCGGGGGGGGGGGGGGGTATCGTTTAAGCTTCTGATAACACACATGCAGCCCATGACACATGGCATGAAAGTATAGTAAACTGTTCACATATTCATATTCGTCAAAAGCGAGGTTCGATCAACGTGACCTCTAGAGCATTCTGTGCCAGCAGCCTTCTATAATAACATCACACCAAAATCTGGACGAGAATTGGTCATATCAAAGTGATCTAGCGGCTTGGGAGTGCATTTCATTTCCCCTCGGAAATAACAAATCCATTTCCGAGCGAAATAACATTAATGCCAACTAAAACTGCGAATCTATCAGAACGATGTGCATACATGTACATCAACACCCCTGTATCTGTACGGCCAGACGAAAGAGCGTCTCTTTGACTATTTAGAGGATTTTTTTGTTTAATTATGTGTTTATTAAGAAATCAAATCATAACATATACAAACTTTCCAAGACTATTTAGAGGAATTCATTAGAAGTATGTAGCTTCTAGGATAACGGGGGCTCCGTTCGGCTGTCGCAAGCAAGGCCTGTAATTTTCTTTCCTTTTTAAGGGGAGGGGGAGCAGGGTAACACAACATTCAAGGGAACATAGCGACACAACCATGTGAATGAGGAAGATGAAACTTTGCCGACGCACTGAAAAGTCACATTTCTTTTACAGAGACCTAGCAAGAAAAGTTGAATTCTGTAGTTTGAGGAATTTTGACCCGGCCACGAGGCAAATTTGAGTCAAATTCCCCGTTCTCTCAATGGGTTGAGGCAACTTTATATCATTAACTTACGTACTATGGGGCGATTTCTAAATTTCGGAGGGAAGGGATTCAATCCATTGTCCAGATTTTCCATGCGAGACATCCCTCATTCCATTTGATTAACAGACCCTCTATGAGGCACAAAAATACATTTCCCACATTCATGTTCCTATGTATTGATCATAATAATGAATCGCAAGACTAATGAATGTGGTGCTTGTAATACAGATGTGTTGGGCAAGAGAGCGAAGCGACCGAGCGAGAAGATTTCTCTATTTTGTAAAACTGAAACTGAGAATTCTAAAACATCCTACAGCCAAATGCGGTATATATACTAAGAATAGTGTGTGTGTGTGGGGGGGGGGGGCTACAGCCAGGAGCCCCCTCTTCATTATTCGGCCTACGTTCTATTTACCAACTAAAATCAAAATAGGATGATCACAATTTTTAGAGGCCTGAAGAAATAAACAGGAGTCTTGGTTGGCCTAGTTTGGAATTGCTTCCGAAAATGGTGGAAATGATGAATTTCCTCCTTGTCTCCATCTTACGTGGTCCCGTCACTGTCATGAATGCTTTTAAACATGATTAAGACCAACAGAACGAGGCTCAACACGATGTCTACACGAATGAAATTCAGCTCATTGAATATGATAACAATATTCTGGATTTATATAGCGCCTTATTATGTCTCTATGCGTCACTTTTGTTTAGAAATATTGTAGCCCTTATCACGTAAGTTCGTGTTAAATACGGAAGCCCTTCACAGGACACACTATTCTTTCGTGCCATTGTAGGACATGGGGGCATTTTTTGCACAAAACATACCCTGACGTAGTATGTAGACGCATATGCTACTTCTTGACGCAGGCCTAGCGCATGGTTGCGGATTTGTCCTACTATCGGCATCGATGCAACACTGGCGTAGAATCAAATTTACACAAACTTATGAATTTGCATAATAATGCACATTGCAGAAGCCTGCGTCATTTTTTCGACATAGGTCTGCATAAGCGACTGGCGTGGTCTATGCCGCAGTATGTGAGAGTAACATGGTAAAGAAAAAAAGCAATTGAACAGTACCAATACTGCGTTGAATGATTGGCGCATTTGCTAACTGCCTCCATCGTGTTCATAATTATGCTTGATCAGGCGCGTACGCAGGGGGGGGGGGTTTGGGGGGTTAAACCCCCCCCCTTTGGTATTTTTATGTGTATAAACCCCCCCAAAACCCCCCCCTTTTGGATTTTTTTTTTTTTTTTTTTTTTTTTTTTATTATTAAAAAAAAAAAAAAAAAAAACAATTATTCCCATGACTGACCTAAAACAGGTGACCTTACCCCCCCCCGAACGGAGCAAAATGTCAAATTTTCAAATTTCGAGGTCAAAAAAAAAAAAAAAGTGTCCTCTTACCTTTTCTTTGATATTTATATTATATTGACTAGGCTTGAGGGGTATATCATAAATAATGACCGCGCTAAGATCATATTGCCCGACGGCAATATGGTCTTAGCGCGGTCAATATTTATGATATATCCCGAAAGAAGCCATGTCAATATAATTATTATTATATCCCTCTACCGTGTGAGTCAAAAAAAAGTTTACACCTAGAAAATTGCTAATTATTTTAAAAAGTCATCTATGAATAGTAAATCATTATACATCTTATGAAAGAGTGTGTTATTCCAATTCATTTGGTACCATATTGTGTGGTACGTGTTCACGCTTGGATGAACAGGAGGCATTGTTTGCGAGAGTGCAAAAATCGACATGCGCCAAAGTGATGCCTACAGCATGTATTATGTTGAGTGAGAGAATGAATAATGAATGTATGAAATGAAATGCATTGCATATGCTTTTTGCAGAAGCAAAGTCACACACGCACACACACACGCGCACAAAATGTTCGTTGATATTTGATGTTCGATATTTGATATGTGTGGCATGATTAATTTGTTAGGGATGTTATTTGGATCTGCAAAAACCGATTTAATACCCAAATCCCAATTGTTTTATTTAAACATCGCATAGGCATGCAACTTTGGCGCAAGTCAATTTTTGCACTCTCGCAAACAATGCCTCCTGTTCATCCAAGCGTGAACACATACCACACAAAAATGATACCAAATGATTTGGGATAAAACACTCTTTCATAAGATGTATAATAATTTCCTGTTCATAGATGATTTTTTAAATAATTAGCAATTTTCTAGGTGTAAACTTTTTTTTCACTCACACTGTATACAAGGCATTTTACGTAAGCCTATGGGATTTTACATCCTCCCGCGGCAGCTCTCCTCTGGCCAAGTGAATTGAAATTAGCGATCAAAATTAAATCCTACTGTGCAAGCGCATTGATGGGATATGGCTCAATATTGCCCTCTGATTTAGTGGAAATCCGGAAGAGGGCATTTTATATACCTCACTTAAGTAATCCAGCCATCTGATTGGTCGAAATTGCATTCATAAACTTCAACTGTTCCTGTAAAATTCCCGGTAACCATGCATAAAACATTTAATATTTTTAATAACCATGGTTATTAAAAAAATAGTTCAGTGTCCATGGTTACCCCATAGGTTTACATGTTAAAAAATGGTTTGAGCGATCGAGGATACCGTATGTGTGCGAATAATTGGTCGGTAATTTCAATACAATTGAATCTCGATCGATCTTACCGACAATTTTATCTTGCATTGTTGACATGAAGACGAAAATAAACTTCCAAAAACCAAAAAACAACATCTGCCGATAGATCTTGATCTAAGTTCGTGCCAATATGCATTGCAAAAGTAAAAGAAGAGTCCGTATATGGAGCTTTTGCGAAGCATTCATCACAGCGAAGCCGGTTTCAATTCATTTTAATGTATATATTGTACAAAACTGCCAAGTATTTTAACAACGCGCGATGGCCGAGAGGTCTGAGGCGCTGCCTTTAGCTACATCACCTTTTGTACGCAAGAGTTCGAATCTCATCTTCGACAAAAAAAAAAAGTATTTTTTATTTTTTATTTTTTAGTCTATTTTTTTTCGGCATATAAAAGTATTAATGACTGCTTTAATATTCGAGAAATAGTTGTTTTTATACGCTCTCGGGAAGGTTACAATTGGGCTATTCCCCTCGGCACGCCTCGGGTAATAGCACAATTCTAACCTTCCCTTGAGCTTATAAAAACAACTATTTCTCTCAAAGCAGTCATTAATACTATAATAGTACATGGTACGGTAATGTCACTGAAACAGCTCCCGTAGGATTTTTGTGCCAAACTTGATATTATTTTTTTTTTTTGCATTTTTGGATTCATTGGGGTCCAAGCTATCAGAAATTGATGGGGTTCAAATTTTACCGAAGACACCGAATTTCCCTATTGCGCGTTATATAAGCCATTTTGGCGCCCAATATGGACCCCCCCCCCCCCCTCCAGGAAATGAAGGAGGGGTCTGAAAATTTGACCCCATCATTTTTGGCCAATTCGGACCCTTTTAAAGCCAAAACAGCAACAACAAAAAATCAACTTTGGCACAAAAATCCTACGGGATAAAATACCATACCGCACTATTATGGCAAATATTCACCGCTCCGGTTTCATATTGGCGGAGCAGCGTGCAAAATACGACTTTTTATTTAGCAGCTGAAATGCCTTGTATAGGTAATAATGATTAATATTTTTTGTTTGTAATACTACTGCTCAGCTGAGGTGTTGTCATAATCATTAAAACATAATAAAGGGGGGAAGGGGAGGGGGTGTCCCAAGTATTGTGAAAGAAGAAGCCGAATTAAAGAGTAGACTCTGCGGCCTATACCACAGCTATACCAATGAGTATATCTATATATGAATAATACATTATGTAGTACTTAAATCCTTCTTTACCTTTCCTTCTTGTGCGAGGGAGTACAGTGACCGAGCAAGAATTTTTGTTCAATATTATTATAGAATTTTTTTGAATTTTGCAGCATATTGAGTAACACCAGCCGATAAAAATCCCTTTTTTAAGGGACCCGCTCTGTATATAGTAGGGTTGGTGCTAAATTCTTCAATCACTATTTGATCATTGGAAATATTCTTGGGTAATTATACCCAATTTTACTTATTTTGCGAGAGTCCCATTTTCATTTCTCTTTGTTTGATATTATTCATCCCCAATATTAGCACCTCCTTTGAAGTTCATATATTTCTCTCTCTCTCTCTCTCTCTCTCTCTTCCCTCTCTCTCTCTCTCTCTCCTTCTCTCTCTCTCTCTCTCAATTTTGATATATCATTGTTTTCATGGTGAATGGATGATAGAGGAAATCAAGTTATTTGTCGGTCAAGGCAAATGACATGAGTATCTGATTCATTTTAATGACGTCATATTTTTGTGTTGCCTGCTGTGTATGTCATCACTTTACTGATACAGGTATTGATGAACAGTTACTTTCTTCTCTTTAGATTCTGCTTTGTGGGAGAGGATGATGATTATTTTCCCTTGTTCTTATATATTTATGCCCTTTCATTTTTTCAAAATTTCTTTCTTTCCGCGGGCCATCCTTTACATGCTTTTATTATTTCCCTTTACTCTCCATTTTTCAACTACATTTTACCCATTCTTAGTCTTACCTAAGCCATATAAGTTGGCTTGTAGAATCTCTTTTTTCTTCTTCTTCAAATAATCTTGTCTGACCATGGTTGACAGATACATGTATAATTAGTAATTATAAATAGAATGTAGTCATTTCCAAATATTTGTGTCGAAAAAAACCTCCAATATGCATCATGTTTTGTATTTTTCAAATCCAAAATTTCCTTCTCAGTATCGGCTATCCTTCTATACACCATGAAAATTGTCCTAAGTTTATATTATATTTTGGAAGATTTTATTAGCATGCATTTATGCATACTTTCTTGTATAGTGTTATGAGTGATATTGTGTAATTATGATTATTTAGAACAGATGTCATGTCATTACATACGGAGTAATATTATTCGATGTTCTATACTACTCAATTATAACCGAAAACCCGGTCTGTCTCAGACTCTGTCAACCCCACCCCCTCTTTTCTCCTTCTCTCTCTATCTCTCTTTCTCTCTCTCTCTCTCTCTCTCTCTCCCTCTCTCTGTCTCTCTCTCAATGTCTCTTTTTCTCTCTCTCCCTCTCTCTCTCTCTCTCTCTCTTTCTCCCTCTTTCTCTCTTTCCCTCTGACTTTCTCTTTCTCCTTCTCCCCTCTCTCTTATGCAACTTTAAAAATAAAAATCCCAAGTTGTACCACATGCCGGCATTGACTGCTAATTTTCCCTCTACTGTTTTTCTTCACATTTGTTCATCCTCAAGAATAATTACAAGATTCAGGGTAGATAACCGATTTATGATATTTATCTTTTCTTCAGGAGTCCCTGATGAATTTATATAAGTTTTTGAATCACATCCGGGTCGCAGGGTCATGGATGAGCATGCATATCCCCGAGCTAGTCAAAATAATGACTCGCGAAATTTTAAAACAAAAACCGTATGTCTGATAGATTAAATCAAGTTCAGTTATAGACTTTTTGAAATAAACAAGAGGCAGTGCCTTCAGTTAAAAATCCTGTGGACTTGATTATTCACATAATTTCTTGCTGTTTGCTGCCTCAAAATCACTGCAGTGCAAGTTTCCCGGAGAGTCAGATATAGACCCAAAACAAGCCTCACTTTCTTCAGTATCATTACTGTAAATAGATTGTCTGAGTCCAAAACAAGATTGAGTAATGTTTGAGTCGTGCCCGGCTTTCAAGTAATTATGCATTGTTAAAACTTATAAAGTTAAAGTATACGATTGACCGTAAGAATTTTTGGGCCAATGGCATCCCATGTTTCAGACCTTTTAGCTTTTATGGAAATCACATCTGAACCATCAAGGAAATTATAATTTGGGGGACATTTTTACACCAAGTTGGTTTAATTTTTTCAGGTTTCCTGCCCACCGCCTTAAATCGTTGATGGAAATCAATAGAATATGTCTCAGCCCCTGGTCTTTTTATCAACATGTTTACAATTTCAAGTTGTGTGTAGTGATTAAACTACATGTTATCGTTACCATGGTTATTCAAATTAATGATGGGGAATCCATAATATTATATTAAGATCATTATCTTGTCGCCGCGCCGGGGGGGGGGGGGGTGATGTTTTCGCCTGTATGTACATATTAAAGTGTTCCCCATGTTCCTTCCATCAGGGGTGGGGACTGGGGAGAGGACGGACGAGGAGGGTGTGGTTATACGCCATGTTTTACGATACTGCAAACATACTCTAACAGAGTTCATCGGTTAGAATTGGTTTAAACATGGACCTACTTTAAACCTCTGACCTCATTTTTCGCGTCAAAGTTATGGCTGAACTTGGATTTGTTCCATTGCCGCTGGCTGTGATGAGTGTCACCTTTCCATCATGGGCTTACATCTCTTCGATGACAAGGCGATAATTGGATGCAAACGTTGGGTGCTCAAACCGGCTACTGGCGCTATCGGATGACAAACGTCGAAATCTGGGAGTGGGGCTGTTGACAGTTTAGAAAGGATTAAATAGTATTCTGCAATGGTTGGTCAGTTGGTTCTGGGGGGAGAAGGTGGGAGTGGGGGTCATTATTATGTCCCACATGTCTCCAGCTAATCAAAAATCGTATATTGCGAGGGCTAGCGGGATTCCTAAAATCGTATTCATGGCCGGATAAAAATATCGAAAAGGTTATGCCCCTCTCCCCCGCCCATCCTCTGGGTCCGGGAGGCGTTATTTTTTTCGGCGGCACAGATTGGGGTTAGGTGCGTGTTGAGTCTATGGGAAAGTTTAGGGTTAGGGTTAGGGTTAGGGTAAGGGTTAAATCAAGACCTCTTTTTAAAAAAAGCCCCAATCTGGGCCGCAGAAGAAAATAACGCGTCCGGGAGAGTCGGGAGGCTCAAATTTACATTTCCGGAGAATAATCGTATTTATAACAACGTACATTATGCCCCTTCTCCCTTTCCCTGCAAAATAGCGACGATCCGCCACAGTGAATTATCTGTAATGAAGTATAGAAACTACAATATATGTTCTGTTTTATATTTCGGCCGAATTGACAAAATAATGTTACTTTTGCTATTGTCTAAAAGATTTGTACAGAAACACAATGTATATTTTCCATAAAGTGGTAGCGTTTGAGTGTGGGGGGGGGGGGGGAGGGGGTGGCTAGCTGGAAAATGGGTGCTGTTGATTGATACCCATTCATTCAAAAAGAAAAACCCAAACAAGTTTAATGATTGTAAAGTGCTTTATGTGTATTCTCTCTATATACTCGTTTTATGTTGTATGTATTGTGTCACATGTGACATTTCTTTTTCTTTCTGTGAATAATGCATATTAACGCAACGAATTTCCTTTCGGACCAATGAATTTGACTTGAATTGAACTGGGTTGAATAAAGGAGTTCTTAAAGTTTGAAACGCTAGTAAAATAGATATTTCACTCTGAGATAGGTTGATAAGGGACAGGTTGGAGTGAGCTTGTGGCAGGATGGAAATACTGCTTAAGACAATTTCGAAAGAAATTGGCGCTGCAAATTACACCATGCAATTTAACCGAAACTCACATTATTTTGATAACCAGTTATGGAGAATCCGCACTCGTTATTCCCTGCGTACTTCCCTCAGACTCTTATTATCATGATTATTGTACTCAGTGATGATAATGACTATAATCAAATTTAAAAAATTGAAATATTGATTTAAAGCTCACAATCCTCATGATCATAATCCAATTGTAGTTTTGTCGATACGTCGTAGCTACGCCCTAACAAATTATTGTTCCGGTTATTGTTGTTAGACATTGGTCAGAACCATACCCATTATATTGGCTTGCCGTCTTAAATCTTGAGTTCGTCAAAATACAAGTCTTCCGATGTATACTGACCATAGTGACTATTTATATTGAAGTCAAATTATCGAACTTGGATGACCGGGTAGACTTGGTCGGAAATGAATCATTCTATCCTGTTCATATCTTGGCTCTCAAGTTCTCTATCCGTTTAAAATGCTTCTTATTTGAAAACACTTTGCCATGATGTCGTGAAACAGGCAGAGTATATATTAGTCTAGGAGTAGTGTTGCTCAAGTTAGCCAAATCAGAAGTACCCAATCATGCCATTTGCGTGGAGTAAAATGGGCGTCAACCTGGTTTTAAGTTATGAAGTGAAGTGCCCCGGTCCTGTGTCTAACGAGTCCCGCTTTCAGTGGGCTCTAAAACACAATTCCATTTCCGGACATATAACATAGCGATGGTCAAGATCATGCAATTCGGTAAAGAAATTGCAATATTTGTCTTTATAAAATAGAGTGCTGAGCAATAAAACATCAGAATATTCAATATTTTGTCCAATTCAGATAATCGAAAAACAGACATGAAAGTTGCATAATACAAACTTATCTTTAACATGTGACCCAAGACCTTGTTATTATGCATTATGAACTAAAGAAAATTACATGATTTTGTCTTCTTTAAAATGTCCCTGGTTGTACAACAAATTCTAAAAAAATAGGTGACGACGCATTCATTTATTTTATCTGCGTACCAGCTATAAACATAATCCCATTGTCTATAAAAATGTGGTCTACATGATCAAATAACAATTATATATATAAAACCCAGAGCAGATAATGTCGAGCTTTATACTTATCTTTACTTTACATACGTGTACAATAATTATGAGGAAGGATATAATTTCCATTATGATGCAGATGTCTATGTTCATTTCGCGAAATGCTCAAAGCGCTGAGAAAATATAAATTGTAATCCATTGTGAATTGCAATAAAGGTTACATTAACAAAACCAATAAATGAAGAGCAAAACAGAGTACATTTATGTTGCATAGAAATGTATATTTTTGACATTAATGGACGTAAGACAACAGTCAGTTATCATTGTCAATTGAGCTTTGTTTGTCGGAACAATTATCAAATTTAGCATTTAGCTAAATTACCATTTAGAAAATTTAGGGGGAAAAATGCATCATAACATCTGGCAAGCTGCCCACAGTAACATTCTTTGCCAAATTCAAGTCAATTGACCTTTTAACAGCTTGCATATGAGAATTGTAAAGGTTATGTGAAATCATTGCCCTCTGGCGCAGTGGAGGCTCGTGCCCACATGTCCCCTAAATCTACACCATTGTTGCCCTCTTCAAAATATGCATAGAGGCGTAATCGATAATGAATACATATAAATGAACGAAGAAAGAAGAGTTGTTCCGAGATTCCAGGCGCTTTCATTCATGTTTGATTCTCAGAATTATAAATAGTAACCGATTGAACATAATTAAATGGAAGTGCGTTCCCCAATAACAGTAAATAATAGTATTAACATAGGAATGTATTTGTCATGAACATAACACATGATCTCATTAATCTGCGTCAAACGAATATCCCCTTCGGAATGTCTGGATTGCTCTCGAGAGATAATCTGAGGGATTTGAATCATTCATAAGCTCATTCTTATCAGGATTTCGTCTATTTAGGTCATGTTCTGTTCTGAAACTAACGAAAAAGTTATAAAATGGAAGTCGGACAGACTTTGATCTTCGGAATTACGGTCATCTTAACCATTATAGGATAAATCTATATCAATTTAGCTTTAATGAAATGCAGGGATTTAGGATTTGGCATGCTTCACAGAGCAAAGGCGCTCGGGTAAACTAAAAAAGGAAACTCGATTAGGATTTGAGCCCTTGAGTATTATATTGCGATGTTATGTTGTTACTCTTTGTGCTCAAAAGACGTCATTCTTAAGTTGTCTTATAGATGATCAGGATCGAACTTATTTCTTCAAATTATTATTCATTCTATAATTGCAATGTTAATTTTTTTTATCACTACATTGTGTTATAGAAAAGTGCGATTATTTTCGTTCACGTGAATTCGTATTTGATTTTTGCATGTTGTCGTCCCAATCCCCTCCATTCAAAATGGTCTGTCGACGCCACAACATCTCCTACCTTCCTCCGCCTCCCCCTTCTTCTCCTCCTCCTTATCCTTCTTTTTTTTTTTTTCCTTCTTCTTCTTCTTCTTCTTCTTCTACTTCCTCTTCTTCTCATTCTTGTCTTTTCTTCTTCATCTTCTTCTTCTTCAATCTGTCAAAAACAACACCCTTCTTTTTTGGGGATTTCATATCATGATATTTCTCTGAGAAACACGGTTTCTTACTTTGACCTTAGCAATAACCTTGGGGATTTCGACCAGTGGCAGTGTACTTCCTAGCTCGCCTGTGCAAAACAGATAATATTCAATATTTCAGATGGAGTTCATTTGTAGAAATCACAGAGATCATCGTACAGATGGGAATGATAACACTATTTCAAGACGGCAATCTTCTCCACAAAGTGCCTTATGTGTTTGTCGATTTGTTGACGCGTCGCTATCAATTAAATGTGGCTCCGAGGCTCAGACATCACCGCCGGGTATATAAAAGAATAAATAAACATGTACTTTTTATGTTATCTATTTGAAATCAATAGTGTCTTTAAAAAGCATATACTTGTTACAAACAATGGTACTTAATTTTTTTTTAATGAACAAAATGATACAAAATATAATGGATAAAATGGAAGAACAATAGGAAACGAAGGAGAAGCGATGAGAGAGAGAGAGAGAGAGAGAGAGAGAGAGAGAGAGGGGGGGAGAGAGAGAGAGAGAGAGGGGGGAGAGAGAGAGAGAGGGGAGAGAGAGAGAGAGAGAGAGAGAGAGGAGAGATAGATGGGGAGGAGGGGGGGGGGGGTAAGAAGAGCAAAGTGATCTAGAGAAGAACAGGAACAAAGAAGTGTGTGACATAATTTTGTTTGAGGGCTCTCTCACCGTGCTAACATTCCTTAGAATTATAAGTGGTTGAATAAAGAGCACATTATATGTTTGAAATGTGTTTTAGAGAATGTTGAGTGTATCGTGAAAAAAAGTAGCCTCTTTATTTTTCTTCCTTAGGTGACTATAGGCAACGCTCATAAAATGAAAAAAGAACAAATTTATACTTTGTTTATCTTTGCATGCTTGGTGTTCGTGTTACTTTCTATTGACCTCAAGTCATAAACATTTAATATAGCCAACTTTGGCAGTGAGTCACAACTATTTAACACTCACACTTAATTCATTATGATATCTATTTTATCTCAAGTATTCAATTCGCATATTCGCAACGAACACTCATACGGCAGATATTTTTTCTTTGCTAGATAACCATTTTGATTTCATTAGCACATGTTTTCGTGTGAATTCCCATGTGGATAACACATTTTCTCTATTAATCGTGTGCATCTGTTTTCCTGCTCTGATCCATGTAGCTGCGATATCATCATCATACTGTATATGACAAGGACCAGTCCAACGAGTTAAGAGAGCGTTTTCGACCTTTTACCCTATTTATGAGATAAACGATTGCCAATATATACTTCTTGGTTCGAATCTCGTAATGACGCATTTTAACAATAATTTAGTTCATTTTCGATCTGCTTGATCTACTTAGACCTACCTGTTTATTGTTTGAATCCAGAGCTTGACTTCCGAAGATTCTTACAGCTTTGTTTAGGTGACATGTAAAAATATCAGTAAGTTTTACTCATACAGTGAGATCAGACAATATGAGAAGAAGAGACACGCTGTCGCTGTATGACAACTCAGACATACGAGATTTGAGATACGAGATCTGATTTTTTTTATTTCATTGAATAAAGATTGCTGATATTCATATACCACCTAAAATCAGACTGCAATAGGCCTAAGTCAAACTATGGGGTCAAACACATGCAACGCACTTCCAGAAATGTAAGAATGTCTGCTCAAAGAATACCAAATCACACCATTGGCAATTACTGAAGTAATTTTTACCCGATATTTGATTTAGTAGGTAATACAGCCAGCCCCTTGTTCCATTCGGGACTGACATTTCGATTTCGAATAAGCAGATAACTGCGTTTAAGTGCCTTCATTACGATGGTCAGTTTGTTGGTGTTGCCCACTACCCCCCCCCCCCCCTCCCCTTGGGGGGGGGGGGGTTGGGGGCTGGGAGGTGTGTTTTTTGTTTTGTTTGTTTGTTTGTTTGTTTGTTTTTGTGCGATAGGGAATAAGATTTCATCATTTCTTCGAGAATTGAAGGCACCTCATTGACGGGAAAGAGGAATACCAACAATGTTAGTAATTCTTAAATTGTTTATCGTAGGAAATTTGTTCTGAATATCGATCTCTTCGCAAATTTTGAAATCTGTTGACCATTTTGTTCCTTGACGGCTTATAAGAATAAATTGTCAAGCTTATTTAGTTATATGACATCTAACTATTATCAATATTTGGCTAACTTGCCGGTAAATGATATTACGATCCACGAAGACATTATCAGTATCGCGTGTCTTTATGCACGATGTCTCACGATGTTTAGAAATTCTATATGCTTCTTTAATTGTTTACATGTAACAGCCCATTATAAACCAAAAAGGCAATTAACAACGTCTATTTGTACTTCATCCATCCCCTTAAAAACCTCAAATAATATTCTTTATCGTTTTACTGTAAATTACTGAAAATGGATTTAGATATCTGTCAATTAGAATACACCAGGTATTTGACAAATTTTGAGCTGTTACGTTTACACTTTTGATACATTCTCTCTTTCCTGCGCGAAAATATACACAAAGGACTAAAATGTTATATTTTTAATATGACCGCAAGAGTCTTCCATTCAAAAAGTCCTTTCTATCATACCTATTGAGCACTTGGATTTTATGATTGCCTTGATAAAGTCATTGCTCCACTTGTAAATGCTATATTTGGACATGTTAAATCCGTCAACATAGATAACTCGAACAATCTTTGACGACGACCTCCCACCTTCCATCGCCCCCTTCACAACCCTCCTACAAGTTCATTCCCATTAACCCGCGGTTAAGCCAAAAATGTTTGTAGGAACGATTAGGTACACCCACCTTAAACAAACAGATCATGTTCATAGTGATATTATGACATTGGTTAATGGCGAATCGACCCAGAGGGTTGGGTCTTAAAAATACCCTTCTTTCTATTATCGTTGGTTTATCCACTAAGCAAAGAAGTCTTAAATGAATTATAAAAGGTGTGCATCGATATAACAAAAAATGTTGTCTTTATCATTCATTCATCATTTTGTGGTATACCAGTGATGTATACTAAGATAATAAGTCAAGGTAGTAATATCTCTGCTTTTTACATAGTTATGATATTGATCAAAGGAATTAGAGGACAAAGGAGCAAAAGAAGATGACCGAGGAAAGAGAAGAAGAAATGAAAAGTAGCAATAATAATATGAATGAATAGAAGAGGAAAAGAGGGAGGCGGAGGAAGAAGAATAAGAATACGAATACAAATTAGCAGTATAGAAGTAAAAGAAAAAGAAAAAAAAAAGAAGAAAAAAAGATAAAGAAAAAGAAAAAGAAAAATGAAAAGAAGAGAAGAAGACGATACATGACTATGAGCTGAGAGAGGAACTTTATGGAGACCCGATCTCTAGATAGCACGACCTCACGTGACCTTTGAACTATGGTCATGTGACCTAACTTTAATCACTAAACTTGAGCTTGACAGACCTGTTGACATAATCCCAATCATAAAAGTCCAGTTTTGGACAAAAATATCAATCATGGCCATATCTAGAAATTAAATGCACTGCGTTGGCGTGAAGAGTTTGACAAGAGGAGTTTAGTCATCATCCCAATATCCTTTGGGATTTAGAAGTTTATTCAGAAGCAGAGTCAGGATCGTCGTAATGTTTGAAAATCCTTGTCATGCAGCAATATAAAAGGAGAAAACGTATAATTGCGGGGGGGGGGGGGGGGAGGCATATTATTTTCTCAAACTGGACGGGAATTATAGGCCTACACACCCAATCGAAAAAACCCAGTAGATATTATCTACTGTTTTTTTTCGGTTGGGTGTGAAACAATATTGTTCAGGTAGGCTAACAAAGTTCATAAAATACTCTGAATACATGTAGCTCCAACTAATTTACAAAAGAAGAAAAAAACAAAGAAAGAAGAAAGAAAGAAAAAAACAATGTACGTAAGAACGAAGTTTGGGAAAGGATGGTGTTATTTTCATTCTGAAGCACAGAAGAATCTTTTACGGAAAAGCTGGCTAATAACGAGGTAAGTCGGTCACAAGCGGGCGTAATGCCAAATCAGTATAACAAGAGCCATACACACTCAGTAACTAGAATTTTTTTTTCGCAGGGAGATCAATAAGGGTCTCTATCATATCAGAAACATGACATAAGTAATGTCGTAGCAGTCATGCAGTATCAAGGTACCATGATATGAAGAAAAGGAAAATACACAGCAAAAACAAACAAAATAATAAACAAAAAATAATTATTTGAACACGAAATATGATGGGGGTGGGGAGAGGGGTACTCGCCTACTGTGGTATACGGGGATGTGCCGCTCTACAATGGGTTACTTTTTTGCAAAAAAATCCCAAAACATGGGATATGATTTCGTGCTGCAAAATCCCTAAAAGTGCCCCCACTTTTCAGATCTTGGCCTTAAACATGGGTTACTATTTTCTTCAGGATAATATCTCATCCGTAATCTCGCTAAAGTGAAATTTATGGTCGCACAGATTTATAATTTGAGCTCCGCTTCTGACTAATTTATGAACAGGTAATTCCACCCCCGCCCCCTACTCAGAACATACCCATTCCTCTTTTCCTTGACCTGACAGTTCAATTCAATTTCAATTTCAAATTTATTCATGTTTCCAACAAAACATTACAAATCAGTTATAATCATTTAAAACAAATTTAAGAAATACATGTTGGAAACAGAGGGGTCCACTAAAAAGCAATGCTTGAACACCTCAAATGAAACTAATCTGAATTAACGGCATAAAAGCAACTTATTGTCATTGTTTTTTTTAAAGAACATTTTAAGAACGGCCAGAAGAACTTCAAATCCACCTCTTGAAACATAGGCATAATCATGCTATAATAAATATTTATTAAAAAAAAAAACACAACAACAAGCCATTGTTTGATTTTAAAGTATGAGTCAGATGGACTTTTAAGTTTTGTTAAAGAACGGCCTCCTTTTGACAATAGGCATATGATATGTTTACCAATAGGAATGTCGCTATACTTTCCAACGATACAGCAGAAATGTGCTCCTATTCGAAGGTTCAGTATTGTATTTAATTCGTTTAAATATGAGTGTCTAGATTAAAAAGTCATACTTGTAAATTTTCAAGGGACTACGACCTTGAATACCTAATGAGTATTTGTTATGCTTGAGTAATAATATCGTTAACATTCAAACACGTACCTGCATGAAGACACAGCACGTTTTAAACCGTAAAACTCTCTGTCATACGATAAAGTCACTATGTGACTGAAAAAAGTCAATTTGGTTTAACAATTTATTCAAAGGTACCACATGTATGCAAGTGGCAATACTATAAAGACCTGGGGGGTGTTTCACAAAGATTTTAAGTTGAACTTATCTCTAAGTTGGACTTAAAAATTATGGAAAGCCATTAGCATCATTGAAAATATATTGTTAAAGGTATTTTAAAAGGCATAAAATGTTGATTCAAATCATTTATATTTTCTATTATCATGGGAGATTTCATGTTCTTGATGTGGAATTTATGAAAAGTCTAAAATACTTGAATTTCTGCTTTTGAATATATTTCATTTTAAGACTCCAATGGCTGTCCATAATTTTTAAGTCCAACTTAGAGTTAAGTTCGACTTAGGATCTTTGTGAAACACCCCCCTGGAGTGTTGTCTCACTCAGTACATTAAGCCTATCAGTTCAGATTACGATTTAATCATGTTAATGCATGCAGGAATGTGTAGTATTCTTAAACTAGTGAAGGCCAATATTAATCCATCTCTTCGATGTGCGCCTATAACTAGAAAAAGGTCAGGCGTGTATCACTTTTGGAATTTTGAGAATGAAAGGCATCAAACAACAAGCTTGGCACAATGGTATGAGCAAGAAATGCAATCAAGAATGTAACCTATGGAACCACTGCAGTCGAGAATTCAGAAAATACCAAATTCCTCATTTCTTTGATATGTCAGTGTCTAAATTCAATAGGCAGCTTATTATCATTAAAACAAAATAATATTTAAAAAATTCTAAAGACAAACAACTTGCATTACCGATATCGATTGTTCAAAGATATCTGGAATCCCAAAAGCTTTCATATGATGTAACGTTTTGAGTAACCTCCCATCCCGGGGATTAAAACACATTAGCCTACTGACCAAAAAATAAACATAACAATGAATACATTTAGCTTTTTTTTCTTCAAAAAGAAATCTCAATTCTCATAACGGAAACCCAACTATATTCAGGTATTCTGAACTTTATCTGAAGCTGATTCGCAGATCGTACAGAAATCGTATAAGCCTATAAAGTGCCCCGCCTTTATATTACCCTGCCTTCCCACAACAACATACTGGGAACGATTTTTTTTCCCTCTTGAATTTGTCTCATCAGTGCACCCTTATCGTTTACCGTCTTCTTCTGCTGGAAAGTCTTCACGAAAAGGCTAGAAAACAAGAGGAAATAACTAGAAATGGAGGGAAATTTGATATTATTTGCTTTTGGTCTTCTTGTGACGGCATTTGTCTTCATTTTACTTGGAATTTCCCTCTATATTTCGTACATCCGGAACATTTACAGTCTCATTCCTCATCCGAAACCTCTTCAGTAAGTCATAACAAGAATTCTATGTTAGCCTACGCCAGCGCGGCCGCGGCTCGCGCTCGCGGCCAGCCGTAGTGTAGCCACACACAGCTGCAGCTGCATTACATGTTTTATTCATGATTCTCAACATGTCAAACACCACTGTACAAAACTCAAATAATTTCACTCAAAATTGATACTTTTAGTGACAATTGATGACACCTAAATAGTCTAGATCTAGCACTAGCACTAGCAGTAAGTGATGACTGATGCGATGTTGATGTTGTTATAATGAAAAGAATAATTTAAACATTCAATTTCAATGTAAGTCCAGTGACAAGTGTCAAATTTGCCAATCAGCCACTTCGGTTTTATTTTGTGCATTAGTATGCAATAGTGTGGTGTGTGTATTTGTGTGTTATACTAGCCTTAAGGGCTTGGTGATAATATGTTTATGATATTGATAATCACCGAGCCTTGACCAGCTGTCATACAAGCGTCCAGAGAGGCAGGTATAAACAAACCCTAAAATATGTTCGTAATCACCCCTTCCCCGCAACGAACACAAATTGCACACTTGCTTAAAAACTCTGATAAGATAGCAAGTTGAAAGTTCAATTTGATAATAATTATTACAATTCTCCATTTTATTTTTTTTACAAGAAAGTCTTTTTGTTTGAACATTTTTTCTTCTTTTCTGGTTTAATACATGATGTAGGTCTAAGTTTAATAACACTGGACAGGGAGGTGACAGTCCTTTCACCTCCCTGCACACTGGGTAATATAGACATTTTTATAATGTCAGGATAGGAGACCTTGCCGCCTCTTCCTCCCCCCCCCCCCCCCCCCCCCCACCGCTCTTTATTCCCCATTATCACCTGTGGATCACAAATTCCGCGGTTCAAGTCCTGCCGCGGCATTAATATCCTTTGGCAAGACATTGATCTACATTTGCCACTCTCCACCCAGGTGTTATATGGATACCCGGTAGGATGTGAAAGTTTGTGTTTAGATAAGCAAGTGTGCGGTTATACAAAATTACACCTGGCTGGAATGCTCCCCAGGGAGTGGGAAATGTGCATACATTGTGTGCAGCTAAGCCTGAATCCGATGACCCGGGTAATAATATATCTTTTAAGCGCTTTGAGAGGGCCTGGGGTCCTGAAATGTGCTATAAAAGAACGAACTATTATTAATATTATCTTGACTAGCATTTATCTCAAGACTTCAAAAGAGAAATAGATCAGTTAAATTTAAAAAAAGAATCAATGGCATAATTCTTTTGTTTATCTTATTATTCATACACAGATTCTTCCTTGGACATCTATCCCTCTTGAAAGAGGTTAACAAAACTGGAACAGTGGTGAAAAAAATTGCTGAGTGGTAAGAAATACTCTTCTAGCTTTCAAGGGGGGGGGGGGGGTAAAGCATTGCAGTAATTAATTGCTACTACTAGTATTATATAACTTGGCCATGGCAAACAAAGTACATGTAAGTTATAAAACTTGACTACCATCATGCTTATAATTGAAGCAGTGTAGAAATTATGGTTTTGTACTTCATTCCTAGGGCCCCCAGTATTGGAAAACTGAATGGATAAAGACTGTTTGAATTTCTGATTATATATTTGCAATTCAATAAACTGACTGGCAGCTTTATATACAGGCAGTGCTAAAGTACTAATCAGATTTTATAAAATAAATTGTTGGTCTCCCCTTTACTTTTATTGATAATATTTAGGAACAAAGAACTGGGTCCAGTGTTCTGTGTCCACGTTCTTTTCAGAACTGTCATCATTTGTGCAGACTCAACAGTTATAAAGGTAACTTCTATGTACATGTAGAATTACAGTACCTTTGATGCCATTTTTGTCTTCATTTGTTCAAAAAAAATTATGGGAGGACTTGTACAAAAGCATAATGTTTAATACATGGACAACAGTTCTGGTTGAAGTATTGTTAAATTATCATAGGGGAGATTTTGAGGAGAATTTTTTTTTTGGTTTTTATTACCCATAAATAGAGCTCCATCATTTTGCTGTCGGTTTCAATTTTAATTTCAAAGTGATAATGATTTACAAATTCTGGTTGAACTATTGTTAAATTTTGAGGAGAGTTTTTTTTTTTTTATTACCCATAAATAGCGCTCCATCATTTCACCATCAGTTTAAATTTCAACTTTTAAGTGATATTAATTATTTATTCACTTCATAGTATGGATAGAGAAATGCCTGAGTGTATAAGGGAATAATTTATTTGTGCCCCCCTATCCTAAATTACGACACCCCTTTCAGAAAAGAACCAAAAAAAGAGAGAGAAGATATGTATGGCAAGTTTCAGGTCAAGATTATCCCTGATACTGAAAGATTAGACATGTAATTTGTCAAAGTTCATATCAGGAAGGGAAAATTCACATTATTAGCATTTGTAAACCTTCATTGTATTAGACATTTGGACTCGAAACAAATAACACAGTTACACTTGTATTTCTGATACCAGTTATGACCAACATGATGTTAAAGGGGGTTTAGCATGAATAGACTACGTGTCTTTCCCGTGGCCTGACTCAGGGTCAATTGGGTATAATACAACTACGGACGACACGACCGCAGTATTCATGTGAGTGCAACATACGCGAAGCCGAAGCGTGAGCCTGAGGAGAACTTTGTTCTGTTTCGCGAACGCTAGCACGCACTGACCGTTAATCAAGTCCATCATTTACGTACAGTTGTCCAAAAGAAGTCATAGATGGCGTTAACCAGTATTTTCCATGCTACACCCTCTTTAAAGAAGTAAGGGAATGACCAGTCTGGTCATGTGATTAGATAGAAACTGGAAGCCATTTGGGTAGTGGTGATTATGTAGTACTTAAGAATTGATGTATACTGTGACTCTGTGAGGTTTTGGTCAACATGAAAATAAGTTGACTCAGTTTTGCTGAATATCACATGCACTGCACACTGAATGTGTATTATAAGGCTACATACACATGACATGAAAGTTTGGTCCAGACTCCAAACGTTTAAGCTACATACTGGTGTTTATTTCTCATCATGATATGAATGTGAGGGCATTTATGAGTCAGGGGACATTTCTACAATAACACACTTCGAAACTAACATGAAAAGAACAAGAAAGCTCACAAATTAATTGTCATTTTTTAACTAACCATTTTAATAAACCTTCTCTTTAAAGCAGAATGAGATGATAGTTTCTTGAACAAATGGCACCTTGTGATTTTTAATCCCTTTCAATCATGATGGAATCTGAGTAATTATTTTCTCTTATGAAGGAACTTCTGACACGAAGCAAATACTTGAAGTCGCCTGATCAGTACCGTGGCTTGAAGTCTGTGTATGGAGCCAGGACCCTAGGTAACGGTCTGGTCTCTGAGTTGAACCATGAGGTCTGGATGAAGAAACGTTCTCTCTTTAATCCTGCTTTCCATCGCAAGTAAGACTCCTACAGATGCTGACCTTGCCTCATAAGACGAAAGGGGGGGGGGGGGGGGGAACAGTCATTTTATAATTTTGTCACATTTTACTTTCTGCTTTTTTTACAAGTCTCAACCACAATTCCAACAATGCACATGAACCTGAAAACTAGAAATCAAACACAGTTTAATTTCATCCATTGTTAATCAAATGAGAAGGCCTTTTTTGTTTAATTTGTCAAAAGTGAACATGTTGTCTTATGATGAATAGCAAAAGATCTTTTGATTATTAAACAGTTATCATCAATCTGTCCATGCCATTTTCCTGTAATTTGTTTTGATCTGTAGAAACATGGACAGCATATTAATAGCAGTGACTTCTTGATAAAAGGCTTTGTTCTGTCCTGTGATGAGGAATACAAAGTAAAATCATTCTTTGAACATTTTCAAACTCTTCTGTCAAGATAACAAATGTGTACAATGTACACCTTCAAAATGTAATGTGAAGTACAATGCAAATGGGGATTAGAGTGGAAATAGATAAAGTTTATAAAGAAATCAATTTTAATTATATTCTAAATGCATGTTTTTTAAGTTATCGTGCCACTACATTTTGCTAAACTACTAAAGAATTGATTTGTGATGCCTTTTCTGCAGATATTTAATGGGCCTGATGAATGAGTTCAATAGCTGTTCAGCTAAACTGGTCGATCATTTGATCCCGTTAAGTGATGGTCAGACGGAGGTCGTCATGTCCAAAGAATTTGAAAGGTTGACCATGGAAATCATTGGAAAGGTCAGTGTACTAAAAGTCCTCTTATTAACCTGGGGCCATTCTCGTATGTTGAAAACTGTGTTATCTTTCATTTTATTGAGAAATATGTCATTATGGCAAACTGAAATTGCATGGAATTGACTCTTTAGTGTTGGTGCTTGCACAGATGTTTTTCTTAAGCCTCGGTCACAAATGTCATTACGAACTGCTATGAACGCCGTAAGAACGATTTTCAGACAATGGAAATTTGGGAAGACAATGGAAAAACGGAGATTTGTAAGAAATTATCGTTCGTACAAACCTTTGTGACCGTAGCATTAACTGAACATTTAAACAGCCAGCTTTGTGCATAAATTAACAAATGACTTGTTTTAATTTCAGTTTGTAATGACAGTTGAAATATTTTTTGCTAACATAATAACATAATTTTCAGAATGCCATCCCTTTTTAGAAATGGCTTTAGTTTAATTTTGTTTATTCTTGCATTGTCTGGGCTTTCTTCTCAAGATGATGATGCAATCTTAAAATTACCTCTTGACTTAATTTGTGGTATTATGATTATGGAAGCTATCTAAACCATTGGCTAAGCTTTCTTGGACTTCTTGATCTAGAGCATACCTTGGTGTACTTTGAATCACAGCTACTGTTGTAAATCAAATGTTTCTTTGGTCTCTTTTACGGTTCTCGGACACCTAGCCCCTGGACATCCACCCTCGGATAACCACCCCCACACACTTAATTTTTTTTTCTTCAAACTTTTAAATCTGCCTTTTATAGGGTTTAGTAGAAATACATCTACAGAAGTATATGTGTAATTCAACTGGGACCATTTTTTCCCCAATCAGGTTACAATGTTACAAAATGTATGTAGCTTTAAAGTATGTATTTTGTGTTGTAAATTTTTGTAATTTGATTTTAGTATTGATTTCAAAGTATTTGTTTATTTTTTAGGTTGGATTTGGAATGGAGGATGATATCATTGGGAACCCAGATTCTCCTCTTTGCCAGCTCTTTCCAAAGGTTATGTCTGGCATACAATCTGTATACAGACGTCCACTATTACAGGTATGTCGGTCACAGAACACGTGTCATATGGGGGTCAGAATCCCCAATGAACCCCCCCCCCCCCCCCCTCCATACTTCTGTTTCCTGGGATGATATTTGAAATTGATATTTCACAATATTAGATGATGATGATAGTGGCTTGTTGTATAGTGCCAGTGCCAACTTCTGCTGGTTGCTCATAGCGTTTACTCTACAATATTTCAACTATTTCAATGTTCCCAGTCTGTTTCAAAATTTAGATTATTGTATTTGGCCGATTATGTAAGTGTAATTGTAAGTGAAATAACTTCATTTATGTTTATAATGTATGTGTTTATTAATGTATTCTTACTTTACAGTACAGCATCTTTCCCAAAGACATCAAATACAAACGTGAGGTTCGAGCTGCAGCGAATGAGATCCGAGCGGTGGGTCGGCATTGCATCTTGGCTCGTATGGATGCTCTTAGACGGGGTGACCAAGTTCCTCAAGACATTCTAACTTACATCCTGCAGGAGTCAAACAACTTGGAAGGAATCAAAGACTTTGACCTAGAAGATATGGTCGATGAGTTCTTTACCTTCTTCGGAGCTGGTAAGTTTTTTGTGTGCACCATCTTGCTTTTCTTATTCTTATAATAAACTGATTTAGTGGTCAGCTCTCTGTCTCTACCTTTAATCCAATTCTTATAACTCCAGTTTCAAAACTGCGCTACATCTTTTGGATGATGACTTTAAAGTGTGAAGCATTGGTACTGATCTTCCAATCTTCCGTTGACCGCTTTGCACATTATACACTTTTTCTGAAGTTGTTTCTGAAGTTTATCAGGTAAATCTGCTTTTACAGTATGAAAGTTTAGCAAGGAAGTTGATATAAATGTTTTTGGAAGTCAGGTTGATCTCTTTGTAAGTTGTAGTTTGGTGTTTATATCTACCATCTAGTGTTGAATGCTACAATGTTGAAAGATATTACATTTCAATGATATTTGTACCCACCAGGTCAGGAAACAACAGCCAATCTTCTCTCCTTCACTCTTCTTCATCTTGGTAGAAATCCTCAAGTCATGAAAAAGTGAGTATGGTATCTTCAAATAGATGTACCTCCCCTATAAACTGCAGAATTATCGTATGTAAAGTGATCAGAACTATTTTTAGGGATCAAATAAAAAATAGGCTTAAAGGGATCGTTGAGTTCTTGTTTAAGACCGCAAATGCCTACAAAGTCATGTTTATTTCTCTTATTCTTACTTATGACATTTTTAGTGCCCTTTTAGAACCTAAGATTGCTATGAAGGAAAATTTAGGCCCCAAAATTTGTGAATGGCTGATAAAGTAATCAATGATGAATTTTGAGTAGCAGTATCAGAAATTTATATTTACACGTAGAATGGCTTTGTTTCCTGATTGAAGTCAAAATTACTCTTATAATGGGCAAGTTTGAAATTGCAATAATTTTCTGGTATACGGTACTACTGAAATTCATGTTTCAAAACTTTTTCTGGTATTCATCAATTTGCTTTATAATAATAACAATATATATAGAATTTATTGAAATCAAATCACATAAAAAACCAAGAACACAAAGTCCGAAGACTGACACCTGTCTTGGGAACAATATAAAATTTAAATCAAGTATACATAATAACATAGCAGTAACGAATACATAAATAAGTTACATAAGTTAAAATATCAAACAACTATTATCACTGAATATTGCAAAAAGGACATATTATCAATAACAACAATAAGTATACATCATTACAATTACATCAATAAAGCTAGGACTCTTGAGCTGTGCAATAACTAAATCAGGCACAGACCGAGAGTTCAAAGAAGTAAAAAAAAAAAAGAAAGCATAAGACTACGGTATATAAAGGGGTTTATAAAGATTAAATGCTGTTTTTAAGACTGAGGGTATGGTGGCTTGATTTATACTAAGATTAACAATGTGAGAAATAATCGGGGCAAATATCGGAGCGCAATCTTTTAAAAAATTGGTAGGAACTGGATCTAATAGAGAGATTTAGGAGGCAATTTACAAAGAAGGGAAAGAATTTCATCTGCGGTGGAATGTTGAAAGGTACTCGGTGTGGAAGAGGTGACAGGTTTGAGTGGTATAACATTTGGATTAAGACTGTCTCAAATTTGTAAAACGTTTAAACAGAAGAACAACATATGAGGGCAATGGAGATAACTGTTTGAGGTTCAAGAGTCGATTGGCGACATTGTAAAGTTTCTTGTGATCATCGCCGCAGTCCTCGAAGAGTCTGGTGTGATATGAACGTTTCGCCTCGGAGACAAGGTAGCTCACCCGGTCTCTCTGAGCACAAACATCTCTCGGTCAATATGAAGCTTTCCATTGTCGCGCCATTTCCTCTCAAGTCTCTGCCGCTCTTTCTTTGCTTCGGTGATGTCATGGTTATACCAAGGACTGTCTTGATGAGATCTTACTTTCCGAGTCCTTGCTGGAGCATGGGAGTTCTGAGCTGTAGTGGATAACGGCAGCATCGACGCTCTCTGTTGATGAAGACATGATGCTACTGCTAGTAACATCGTTGACAAAATCAGTCCTGTTGATGCCCTTTATATTACTGTTTGGGCTTGTCAAAACGGAGCAAACAGGTAACAGCAAAGTGATCAGAGATACCGGTATGACGCGTATATGATCCTTTCATATTACCAAACTGTTGATTATCAATTTTACTCATAATATCCTGATATAACCATTTAGTAAGAGATGCTTCAAATACCTTTGCAAAGGTAGGGGTGAGTGATATTGGTCTTAGTTAATCAACAGTATTACATGGTGTACTCTTAGGGATTGGAACAATGTCTGAAACCTTCCTGCAATCCGGGAAGATCCCTGTTTCTAAGCATCTATTAAAGATCATAGTCAAAGGACCTGCTATCTCAAGAGCGAATTCAGAGATAAGTCTAGTGGGTAGGTCATCATGGTGTAAGGACTTAGATGGCTTGAGTTTGCACAGCTCACGATACACTTGATAAGCTTCAATGTTGGGAGGAGGATGTGAAGCAGGCAAGAAAGCCGGTAGAGAAGACCTATCGGGCGGAGGTAACTGACAACAAATTTCTGAGAAATGGTTATTGATAAAAATTGCTTGTTCAGACAAGCACATTTTGCTACCAGGTAGAACAGTGGACTTCTTTTTCATCCTGGTGATCTTGTGTATTTGTTGATGCCAATTACTTGGATGACATTTCTGAAGATCTTTCACCTTATTTATAAAGCGCAACATAATCATCTCTAGAGATGCTCAAGGCGCATTAATTTACCTCCTTAACAACTATCGTGATTTATTTGTTCTAGTAGAAATATTACTGATACCTGCTGATCCTAAAGAAATCAATTTATTAAACAAAAGAGAATTTTGTTCAAACTAAAAGAGAATTTATAAATCCTTTCAATCTTTATATTTTTACCCAGACTCCGTGATGAAATTGATACTGTATTGAAAGGGAGAAACTATGTTGAATATTCAGATATCAGCAAGATGAAGTATCTAACCTTGGTAAGACTGTAATTCTTTTCTTTTTACATCAAGAGGTTACACTTTTTGTTAAGAACTGTAGGACCAAAGTTTCATTCACAAAACCAATGTCTGATGAAGACACAAAACTATGATTTTGAGGGACAGTAAACAAAAAAATGGTGTCTTACTTATGGCTACCATTCGTAGGCCTTGCTGTGGCATCAATGTGTATAATTTCAATACTTCTGGATTTCCTAGTTCATAAATATACTTCTCAAACATGAATCCCCAAGAGTTTTGAACCTTATTCCATGCACCTGTTACCTTACAGGGCATTTATTTACAGGTTACAGGATATGTATGTATGATTCTAAGTTTCCTTTCAGCTTTGAGGAAATCTATTTTTAATCTACAGCGATAGAATGCTGAAAGTTCTTACCAAAGGGTAATAATGCAAAGCGCTTAGAAACTTGGACATTTAATTCCTGATGTATTAAACGCTATATAAGCAAAAATATAATTATTATTGACTGTCTTCTTTTTCAGGTTTTGAAAGAGACTCTTAGAATGAACCCTCCTGTTGGTGTATTGAATAGAGTTTTACCTCATGAGATGGATCTATGTGGATACAAAGTACCTAAAGGCAGTGCCGTATTGGTAAGTATGTATATCCACAGTCTCAGTGGCGTACGCAGGATTTTTTCAAGGGGGGGGTTGTAACATTTTGAAATTGGGTCAAAAATTTCGCAACGACTCAGCCAGG
Source organism: Strongylocentrotus droebachiensis (assembly GCA_035222895.1). Taxonomy (NCBI): domain Eukaryota; kingdom Metazoa; phylum Echinodermata; class Echinoidea; order Camarodonta; family Strongylocentrotidae; genus Strongylocentrotus; species Strongylocentrotus droebachiensis. The sequence goes on along the minus strand of JAVYIG010013939.1, from coordinate 6,995 downwards.
CGCTGAATAAGCGGGGGTGGGGGTAAGAGGACATATTTTTTTTTGTTTTTTGGTCCCAAAAATTTCGCAACGACTCAGCCAGCCGCTGAATACCGTAAGCGGGGGGGGGGGGGGGGGGGGGGGGGGGATGAGGACATTTTTTTTGGTTTTTAACCCCAAACCACCCCCCGCCCCCCCCTGCGTACGCGTCTGCACAGTCTTCCCCTATTGTCTTCAATTACTTTCTTTATATTGCTATTTTTCCTCATTATGTAGTCCTTGCAACACTGTCAGTCATGTTGAGTGTACATTTCATATACAGTAGAAACTTCATTATAACAAATTTCTTATGGCCAAAGAAATGACCTTCTTGCATTAATTTTGTTAATCAGGGCTGACAAAGAACAGAATACAAAGCAATGGGATCAGCAACATTAACCTGATATAAGAAGAGGTTGTCATAACAGTGTTCACGATAGCTTCCTCTGTATTTCCTTTCTGTATTGCCCACTATAATTTTGTATTATAATGTGTATGATTATGAAAGTAATCCAAGCATTTTGTTAACAATTCCTATTACTCTCTTTCTATTCAGATGCCCATATATGGAATGGGTAGGGATGAGAAACATTTCAAGAATCCAGATAACTTTGATCCGGAGAGATTCACAAGGGATGAAGACAGGTAGGAATAAAATCAATCATAATGTCAAAGAAAAACCTGATATTTATTAGTATTAGTTGGAGAAGAAAAAAAAATCTATGAAATTTATTAATATATTTCATAGCCATTTTTTGCTTTGTTTCGTCTTCTCTGACCTTCTAAATCTAAATTTAAATTAATGAAAGAAATATAATGGTACATGTATATGTGACCAGGCATCACAAAACAGTCACATGGTGTGATTTTCATTTTGAGCTTTATAAATATGAAATATGTAACTGTACTTCATTTGCATTTTGTGAAAGAATATACTTTTGATTTCAAATTTTGTAAGCACTCAACAATCTAAAAAAAGGTATTTAGGCATGTTGTGTAGATTGATTTTGAGTCTGTATAGTGTTGTAATTTTCATTTCTCTACAACCCTGGCCCACTGGTCTCACTTATATCCTACAACTTTGAAATAGAGTAAGCTGTTGTATTGATACATGGACAAAATCGAGAACAGGATTTGCCTAACTGATGGTACAAGATTTAGGATAATCCGTTATCCCTTTTCAGAAATTTCTATAGAGTTTTAATCGTCCTGTTGTCACCTCACACAACACCTTGAGAGTCAAAGTGCTTCAATAGACTGCATACTTCAACCTTTTCTCCAAGGAATATTATTTCGGAATTGAAATTTTTCTCTCTTTTTTAGTAGGTTTAGGAACTTTCAAATTTGATGAGTAATAAATATATGATTTTAAAGCAGAGAATCTCCTCTTAGAATCAGACATAAAGCGACCTTTTGCTGGTTTGTGGTGCTGGGTCACATTGACACACACTTGAAAAATGACGTCTCAATAATCGTTTTATAAAAATGTTAATAAATCTCAAGTCAGTCAAAAGGTTAAAATTGACTTTAAAATAGATCTTTTTCTGGTGATAGGAATTACCGCAACCTATGTCGTACCAATAGCTTCACACCCAATAGGAGGAATCTAACCATAAATTAAGTCCTAGTGCAAGAGGATAAACAAGAACAATACATAAAAAAAATTTCTCCACGAAACCTATGGCCTTTGACCAACTGCATGTCTGTATTACCTTATATTGTGAACTTTCTTTTATGATCTTGCAGCCCCTTATTTGCATACATGCCATTTTCTTTGGGTGCTCGATCCTGCATCGGCCAGACATTTGCTATGGTGAGTAAATTAATAAGAGTAGTTTAATCTACAGGCCGAACCCCCCCCCCCCCCTCAAGGGCAATATAAATTCCATAGCAGGGCATAGTTGTAAAACATGAATTTTGTATTGAACTTGTATGTCCCATACCTCTTTTTTTGCATTATGGAATTGTGAACATAACTTGACATTAAAATATGGTGTTTATTATTTGATGTTTTATATGAATCATGCTTTATGAGGGCTGTCAGCTTGATACAGTCATCTGATGAACAGAAATCTTTGATTTGTTTGTTATGAATATTTATTTTCCTCTCATCTCTTGTAATGGTATTGAACGAAAAACAAACAAACATATTTTCAATTGTTTTTTGTATCCATCAACTAGGATATATTTTCAACCATTGATGCAGATTCCTTTTTTAATTTTGATTGTATTCCTATTAGATTGAATCCAAGGTGGTCGTATCTAAGCTCATTCAGCAACTGGAATTCCAACTTGTACCCAACCAGAGTTTTGAGTTTATACAAGCAGTCACTCTTAAGCCCAAGGATGGCTGCAAAAGTTACATCACAATGAGAAACCTGTGACATCACAATGAAAAACCTGTGACATCACAATGAGAAACCTGTGACATCACAATGAGAAACCTGTGACTTCACAATGAGAAACCTGTGACTTCACAATGAGAAACCTGTGACATCACAATGAGAAACCTGTGACATCACAATGAGAAACCTGTGACTTCACAATGAGAAACATGTTACATCACAATGAGAAACCTGTGACATCACAATGAGAAACCTGTGACATCACAATGAGAAACCTGTGATTTCACAATGAGAAACCTGTCACATCACAATGAGAAACCTGTCACATCACAATGATATTATGACACATTTGTGATAAATGTTATTGTTTTATATTGGGGGTTTGATGTATTATGTTTAGACACTTACAGGGTACAATTTAACTACACTCACTAAGGAGCACTCTAACACTAGTCATTGTGCAGTTGTGCACATACTAACTCAAGTTACCATGATATTTGGATCACTCGGGATATGGTACCCTTTATGCACCTGGGTAAGGAGAAGTAATGTAGATGAAGATGCTCTTTCATGACAACACAAGTTTAGTGCCAGAATATTGCCGGGACTCAAACCTATGGATATGGGTCTCTAGTCAAATATCTAAACAACTCTCCTGCAATGTAAAGGGAGGGGAGGGTGGTGGGGGGGGGGGGGGGGGGGGAGATGGGGGTAAGATACCCGGGCCTCTTTAAAAGAGTTGTGACTGATCTGAATCAATCAAAAGTCCTCCAATCTATCAAAAAGATACAATCTCTTATCTTGTAGTAAGCTTATATAGTCAAGTTGAATCAATAGCAACTCTATTTTAAGATAGGTCCTGCCCAGAAAGTTTTAAAAAAATAGATGTGCTCATATATGTGCAAATTAGAGGAAGAGGCTTTTATTTATTGAATAATCCATGTAAAGAGGCTATTGTGTTTTATTTTGAAAGGGAGATTACATATATTGCATGGTTCACTACAAACACATACAAATATTACAGGGCAAAATTTTCTATAGTTACATGCATTAGTTTTTCTTGTTTGCTGCTTATGATATGTACCATGTGAGAATGTTTGAATATTTTATTTGTTGATAGTTTTTAATATGTACATCTTCAGTACTATATTGCATTTTACCAGAAGTTACCTCATTACCTTGATGGTTGTTTTCTTTATACATACCCATTTTCCTGTTTAGCCTGATACTTGTCAAAATAAACAAGTTTGTAGGAAAGTTATGGAAATTTGCTTGATCTTCTATCGTGTCTTCCAATTGCATATATCAATCAATAGACAAGTATATGTGTGTTGTTTTAGTAGCAGTAAGTGAAACAGTTTTCTTATTGGTACGAGTCACAATAAGAATTGATTATATATTTGTGATGTGCCATTTGACATTTATAAGTCCAGTAATTCATACAGATCAGAGAAAAGTAATCAAGAATACTCACAATTAAACCTCGTATCTACTTCTGTGTCAACTCTTTCTTATGGTAATCGCTCTTTTTGTAAAGCTTCTGCTGAACTTTGGAACAGACTACCTTTAATTGTCAAAAACTGTCAAACTGTTACCTATTCAAAAGTAGTCTTAAGACACATTTATTAAAAATGCGTTCGATGATGAATTAACTCTGTTCACTTAGATGTATATTCCATATGTATTGTAATTTGTAGGTTTATTTGCACTTTTTAGTTTTATTTAATATGTAATTGTATATCAGTCTATTTGTGTGTTATAGCGTGGTAAGCGCTTTATAAGTAACGTTTTTTTAAATTATTATATTACTCTGACATGTATACACTCAATACAGGCAACATGAAGCAACGTAAATACTGATAACTAAAAACGCTGATGAGTTACAAGCCTTCTACCGGTATCTTAAGGATCAGCTGAATATTTTGTGCTCTAGTATATATCTCGGGCATCCATAGGCTTATATTCTGATACAACAAGGTGAACTTTTTATTTAGAAAAACATGCTTCGCATTTCTGTATCTTGTAATTCACAGAGCTCAGTGAATATGCGTAGGACCTTTATTGAGCGCAGTTGTCATATATACACATTGTTTAAACAAAATGCTGCAGTTTATATCATTTCATTTCATTTCATTTATGTCCATAGAGGATAATTGTTCATATTTATATTAGAAACTTGCTTCACAGTAATTTCACAAGTACAACATATAATTGACAATCGTGTGAATTGTATTTTTTTTCTCACAATAAACACATACTTTATGTTTGTCTAAATTTTGTTCAACCTCGTTTCTGATTTAGTCTCAAGCCCTGTTTTTAGTATACGCTCAATACACATGATCATTATGAATATACTTTTTACTTTCTTCCTTCTTTCTTCTTTTTCATCACTTCATATCTGAATGAGCCTTTAGGGATAGAGTTCTCAAGTCATTGTACTGATACTCGCTAGCTGCAATGACCCTCACAAATAAAGTAGTATTATTAGGCCACTTGAGCAATGGCTTCATCATAAACAATATGTTTGCCTTCATTAGCTGAAATATACACCTCTCTGATGCAAAAGGATGGAAATTAAGGCCCGTTTCTTAGACATTCAACAAACAAATATTATTTCTTTGATTACAAAAAAATATATTACAATGAATTTGTAAACAATTTTTTTTTTTACTAGGCTCTTGGTGTTGGTAGAGCTACCAAGTATTCCAAGCAATGTCAGGGGCGGATCTAGCTTTTTGCTAAGGGGGGGGGGGGGGGGGGGGGGGTTTGACCAAAATAATGACGATGCAGAGCATCGTCCACGAACCCCGTAAGTGATGTTTTCCTGGCATCTATAACACAATGGAGACCATAAAAAGCAGTGCATGATAACGTCTTTTTTAAATCAAGTAACAGTTTAATACACAGTTATATCCAGAGTTATCATGTGTTTGGTTAATTTACCAGATGAGTTGAATATCTTCTCAAAATATTTGCACTTGAAAGGGTTTCTCTCCAGCGTGCGTTCTTTTTTCTTTTCTTTTTCTTTCTTTTTTCTTTGTTTTCCTTTTTTTTTTTGGGCCGCCCAAGGGGGGGGGGGGGTTTAAACCCCCTAAACCCCCCGTAGATCCGCGCCTGAATGTTATGTGGAAAATAGAGTTTCATAGATGCCTTGTGATATTTTTGTAGAAATTGATACACGTTTTATCTTGTATATAGGACAAAATATTTGTTGTCTAATTTATAATATTGTGTGTGTTCATTATAATCCAGGTCTTTCATTTGTGTAACCTAAGGTTTATGGATTTGTTATTAAATTATTTTATTTTAGATCAATAAAATTCAGTAACAACAAAAGTATATCATTTAGATGTTATTCATTTGGATAGTCCATGATAAGACATTATTTGTATTTACAGGGTATCTTTGTTATACTCTATTTATCAGTTAAAAAAATGAAAATAATAGTAACTGTATTTAATTGTTATGAAGTTTCCTTAATATAATTGAAACCATCATGACCTTTAATTAAATATCAGCCAACCAGACCAATAATGAAATCTGCTGTTTGTTATTGACTGTGAAGATATGTGTTGTGTGCAAAGTGATACGACACTTGCTCTGGAGTGTACTGTTGGCCTTTTCTTGTTCTGCTTGTCAGGTCGAGAAACTTGTAGCCAAAGTGGCACACTAAAAACTTGAAGGTGATGGTGGTAATGATGATGATGGTGATGATTATGATGACGATGATGATCACTGATGATAATAATGAAGGTGATAATGATAATGTAGATGATGCTGATGGTGATAGTGATGATGATGATGATGGTGATAGTGATGATGATGGTGATAGTGATGATGATGATGATGATGGTGATGGTGGTAATGATGATGATCACTGGTGATGACATCATATATGGTACCATGCAGTTTGATGATTTGTTTTCTACTTCAAAATTTAAGTGTCGAATTGCAGTTCTTGTGTGATTCTATTATTCTATTTCCATTACTCTTCCTCTCAGGTAGCCTCTAATCACATCTACAAGAAAGCAATGAATATGCATGTTATGACGTCGTGTCAGTTTCATGAATATTTATGTACCTGACGCGCGCGTAGACTGAAGTAGGTGGTTGAGTTTTGGTATAGGCCTAGAGTGCGCTAAACAAAATATTTTGTTTTGGTGAGATAATGAAAAACTGAGTGTAAATTTTGAAACAGCATACAATTCAAATGACAAATCATATTTGTGAGATCAAAATCGGTTCAGAGACGACTGAAATATCCATAAATATAACCATTTCCGATATATTCCATAATTTTGACGGACAAAAAATGCTTACATTTTTTCTTAAACAAATGATGTTTTTAAATAGTGTTGATGATCTCTATTTAAAGGGAACCAAAACCTTCATACTAAGCCTTTATTGTAAAGTTTAAAAGATTTGAATGGAATCAGTGAAAGTTTGAACCAAATCAGGCAAGGAATAAGGAAGTTAAAGCTTTTTGAAATAACTTGTCACCGGAGGGCGATACTTAAGTTTATGACATCATTTATGGACAACTCTCCATGCCTCTGACCATGGAATTTCAGCAATTCTTTCATTTTCTTCGTATTCATTCATGTTCAGGATCCGACTTCATAACATGAGAAG
>JAVYIG010013938.1:0-44235 GCA_035222895.1 Strongylocentrotus droebachiensis | reverse complement strand
TTAACAGTGTTGATTCCCTATAACTGCAATGTAAAAGTTGAGTTTTCACTCCAGACCTCTGTATCCGAGAGAGTAGGATCGGCCGGGTCTCCTGTCTGCATCGCACATGAATGAGCTCTTCAAACCATGGATCAATAATGGAAACGATGAGCACGTGATGATTAATGTCTGTGGAAAGGGTGGATAGATTGGAGGCTGAGCATCATCAGAACATGCTCATGTAAAAGCATGGTGAAGCAAACAGAAAATAATTATGTAGTTAGGACTCTTCCAACTGGGGGGGGGGGGGGGGTATGGTGTCGGATGAATTTAGCCGGCAAGTTTCCCTTTTACAAAAAATAACATGGTCGCAAAGATTTTCATTAAATCAAATTACGGACAGTGTCCATACCATATAGTCTAATAATGTTAGGATTACTCATAATGGCATTGTAATGATTGCACCTGTCATGGGGGTGATTTACAAGGCTACTGAAATTGCCTTAAGATTTGTGAAAGTCTCTGCGATTATGTTTAACATAAAGCAATATGTATACTTGTGTTTCCATATTTGACATCAAGGGTACTAAAACGTCCTAATGGAATAAATTATTGGTCAAAGCTTTTCCAATTTTGATTGAGGGATGTGCTTATTCATTTCATCTCGTTTCGTCCCTGTCTTAAAGGTTGTTAAAAGTGACTCCCACTTGAGAAGGCCTGTCTCTATTCACCCACCCACTCGAATCCACCGTATTCTATTCATAATATATCCCTTTACCCCCCCCCCCCCCGCCCCTCCCCCTCCCCTCCATTCCTCCGCCATAAAAAACTCAAACAAACTTCTAAACTTGAGCTTGTGAGCAATGAGAATAAAAATTGATGCCTAAATAAAATAGTTATGGCAGTTGCTTTGCTCTCGCATGGCAAGAAAGAAATGCATCAGCAATGCCTATTGCCTTCTTTAGCTTTTAAGATTCGTCGAATTCTGCCTCAATAATTGAGCACACGATCTACTGCTTTCAGTCGCGATCAACTGACATCGTCTATCCATCACCCAAGACAGAAAAACTTTTATCTTTAATTACTTTTTTGATTAAATCTCTAGTGATTTTTGGCACCTGAAAGTATCTATGTTCCGAATTATCTATGCAGTAGCGTCTAGGCGGGGTGATGAACTAATAAGACGCGGAATTGATATTGACAAATTAACCAACACGGTTGGCAGTATGATGTGTAAGTGTGTGTCGCCTGCTGTTGCACCGGGCGATTTGTCATTTTCCATGTAACAATATTCAGGGGCGGATCCGGGATTTTCTAAAAGAGGGGCAAATCATTCCTAAAATTTAATGACAGCACAACAAAGGACTGGGTGGAGGGCACAAATAGGACTTGTGTAGTGAATTACGTATCCCTTGTGTTTGAAAGGGGGTGGGTTTCCCTAAATATGTCACTAACTATTTAACATTGATAAAAATATGGGTGAGGAGAGTGCACGATGAAACTGAGAGGATGTGTCGTCTGAGGCTATTCCCAAAACCGTTATCAATCATGTTGTAACCGCTAGAAGGGAGGAATTCAATATTTCCATAAAACCCCAGGAGCGCATGACGGCAGCATTACGGGAGTTTATGAACAGAACCGCATCCAACTTATTTTATTTATAATATTCAGAATTAGTTAGAATTAGTTATATTCGGATGCCGCATCATTTTAGACGATGCGAGGTTTGTGAAAGGATGCTCGTAGAAAAAATGGATACGAAATAAAGCTTTTGTTAATCGGCTTTCCCAGAATTTGTGAATAGAATTTTGGTCGTTTATTATGCAATATTTCAGTACGCATAATGCATGATTACGTGAGGGTTCCTCATCTTAACTCTTCTGAAGCCTGTTTTATTCATCATATTTTGTATACTCATGTAAATAAAACTGGAGTTAAAATTGAATTTATGAAGAATTAGTTCGACTGAAGCAATGACTAATAGCATTTTTTCATTTAAAAGGTAGATACAAATGAGTAAATCATTGTTGTTTAATTCATGATAACTTACAAAACACCGAAAAGAAAACATGTGTTTTTTTAAAGAGAAAGAAATAGAAACAGGATGATGTGGGAGGGGGTGAGGGGAGAAATAAAGGGAGCTGTGGACTCAAACGGAAAAAAAAGTGATAAAGAAAAAGAATAGCCAGAAATAACCCTCCCAAATGAACAAGACAATGAGAGGGCTAAAAGAGCAATGGAAGGAACATTATGATCCAAGGGTGGGATACAAGCAACTAGAGAAAGAGGAATAGGAAGAGAGAGGGAGGGGGGAGAGAGAGCAAGAAAGATATGGTACGAACTTTAATAGTTGCCTGCTCTTAAAGATTAATTTTCACAATTTCCTATACCAAAATTTTACCCCATATAGCCACCCACCCGGCACCCAATCGTTAAGCGCTATAACATGATTAGGGATTATGGATCAGGATCGGCATGAAATGTCGTCGATTAATATGATTAAAAATGAAGCCTAGTATTACGACTGCTTATCGCGGGCAAATTGCGGCAAAATAGAGCCACCGAGCTCCTCAACTAAAGATAAGGAGGAAAAAAAAAGTCGTATCCAGAACCTCATAGTACGTTCCACCCTGAAGTTACATTAATGCAATGCATTATGTCCTGCAAATGGGTGTACATGCAGGGGGTCGGGGGGGGGGGGGGCAAGTGGCTGCACCGTGGCAATATCGAATTGTATACCCCCCCCCCCGCCCCCACCCCCCCCCCCCCCCCTCCACGTCTTAATTCGGAGCTTACAAGCGCCGTCGGTATTCCCTAAGTTATAATGCTGTGGGGATCAGGAATTGATGCTCCACAATGTATTTTATGTATGTGACTTTCTCTCCCTTCCCCAGCCTTTTGGATAATATCAATATAATATCAATAAAACTAATAGCTACATTTATATTGTCCATGAATCCATCCCAGGGCCGCTCAAGGCGCCTACAAAGTAGCTGCCCTAAGGCGCTAAAAAGCATTTAAGGATTATAATCCTACAAGGTACCCGTTTTTGTTGAGAGTGTCATAGATGCATGTCTTGCGAAACATTATTTGGGCGAATGGAGATATTGCATCGGAATCTAACCACCTTGATAGATGTTCACTGATAATAATGTGTCATGTCTGTGACTACCATGTCTGTTTGTACAGCTTTTCAGCCGATGTGTGCATTGGTGTACAGTTTTGTTGGATGTTAATAAGCCAACGTAACTAAACAATATGCCATTTAACATGCAACGACTGAGAAACGGGTATATGTACATGTACTTGCAGCAGCGGCCTTCTAATTCATATCAAAATCTCTTTGAAATTCTATTAATAATGATCATAATAAAATCATATTAATAGTAATTATGATAATAATATATTAATAATACAACTGTGATTCTTGTTTCTTCTTCAATCTTCTAACGGATAATTATATTTTTATATGTACATTTCATACCCGTTACACCATCGCAGAAACTTTATTGTATTGTATGCCCTATAGAAATCGCGTTCGGATTAAAAGTTATATATTATGCTAATGTATGATTGTATACAATGCAACTAATTTTCTCTTTATAGACGTTACCATCCCGTCACTTGTCAGGCACTGTACTAATGTTAAAACCGACCACGGAACCCTGGCGGACAGTATAATTTTTTCAAACCACTCGAATTGCCAAGACAATTTGAGAACAACGTCCAGATGAATCTCAAACTCTTCAAAAGAGAAGACTCAAATGAAAAAAACATGGACGCTTTCCACACTTCAAAAAACCCATTACGCAACGGTAGAACTGAGCGATTCGGTAAACGGGTTCGGCATTTTATGTCACTGGGGTTTAACTATGGCTATTCTGAGGAAAATTCGGAATTCGAAAGAAGAGAAAAGGGGCAACGTACTAAGTCTTAGCTTTCCTATCAATGTGTGCCCCAATTACTTGGGTAACACTGCGAATGAGGGACTCAAAAGGGAATACATGGACCGAACAAATGTAAAACTAACCCCATTTTAAAGACCGAAAGAAGTGACCTTTCGCTCGCTTGCATGGCATTAATGCGCTCTGACAGGCAGGCGAGCTGTTGCATCTTTACCTGAGGGGGGCTCCGTCATCTAGGAGTGGCGGGTGCGGAGGATTTCGTGAGGTGGAAGGGGATGTTCAACGTGCCAAACTCGATATGACTGTGCCTAGAAGTAGTAAAAACAAATTAATAAAAATCGAGATCGGTTTTACCGTCACCTACTATATTTTGCATAAACACTTCATCTAAATAATGTTGTTATTTTGATGGGAATCGATATTAGAAGAAAATGAAGAAGAAGGAGAAGAAGAAGAAGAAAAAGAAGAAGAAGAAGAAGAAGGAGAAGAAGAAGAAGAAGAAAAAGAAGAAGAAGAAGAAAAAGAAGAAGAAGAAGGAGAAGAAGAAGAAGAAGAAGAAGAAGAAGAAGAAGAAGAAGAAGAAGAAGAAAAAGAAGAAGAAGAAGGAGAAATAAGCCCGAGTCTCTCGTCGTAACCAAAGCCCCTCGCTGCACCAAAACTAGAGCTATAAGCATGATAAGATCACTTCTATACCGGCACTGCACCGGTGGCGACTTATGGCAAAGAGACAGAAACTCAATGATAAGGTATAAGAGGCATGCGTGTATCTGAAGACCTCACTGAAATGAACAGATCGCTTCAGACCGTTTCTAGAATAATGGAAGGGAGGTCAACTCCAACTCCTACGCCCCCATTAGACGACCCCCCCCCCCCCAAAAAAAAAAGAAGAAGAAGAAGGTGAGTGGGGGAGGATGGAGGGGTGAAACTTACAAGAGTGCACCCACCCCTCCCTATCGCCTCCAAGCTAGGTACCAATATGTAACTGGACTATCTGTAGGGTATCATTGAGATCAGATGATATCGCTAGTGAGATGGAGAAGCTAGATGAAAATAAGACACTTCAATTATACTCTCGACTGTCTGCGTGTACCGCGTGCGCTCACGGTGCTTGCTTCAGAGACGAGTGTGCAATGAACAACTCCTATTCATAGGTGTAAAACCGCCATTGATATAAGGGACTATATTCATAACTTCATGATAATCCTAAGAATTTATATTAATCATGTCATATAATTATGAATAAAATATATGAAGAATGCGATGAACATTACTGTACATGTTGGTGCACAGTTCTCAGCCGAGCGAGAAACTTCACGCATATCATGCATGGTGGCTCGAAAGAAAACAGACGAGCATATACTTCCGTTAATGGGAGTCAAATTGATGGTTTGGTACCAGCGAAAGGGGAAATTTTCTCACAAGAGAAATAATACCAAGATTGACATATTTTGATCGTGGAGTTTTTGTCTAGGGCAGCATTTTGTGACGCAAGTAGAAATTCAAATTTTTCAAGTATCAATGAGAAAGCGTTTTGGACAATGTACACAATAATCATGGCTGTGCTTAACATGTCATTAAATCGCTTAAAAGAAGAAAATGTGTGCGGTTGTATAGTGTTCAATCTGACGTTTATTACGGCTCCAAGTCCAGGTATATTACCCCTTCCGAAATGACGATCAAAATGATGCATGACGAAATTTCATTTTAAATATTTGACGGTATTCTGCTGCTTTAATCACTATCAGTTTGCTCTTCCAACGTAAAGATAAACACTCATTTGTTTTGTATAGTTTTTTTTTTGTTTCTTTAATAAATAAATATCGGTTCAGTTCAGTTCAGTTCAAATCATTTTATTTTGCATGGCACCCACTACAGCCAAAAGCTGTTCTTTCGCAGGTCCGTGCACCAAAAAAAGTATATGTACAATTATAAGATAACACTATCAAATATTCAAAATAATTTAAAACTCAAACTTAAATAAGAACTTGGTTTAATTATGATTACTAATATTACCAAAATAATTTAACGATTATTGCTCATCTACAGATTTTAATTGATTTATATATTCTTTATTATTCATGTATTCGTTTAATTATTCATTCTTGAATTCATTCATTAATTCATTCGTTCGTTCATTCATTCACCCATCAATCGATCCACCAATCCATGTACTTATTTGTTTTAATATCTTTTTTCAATCATAAAACAAAGAAGAGAAAACAAAACGATACAAAGCAAAAAACACAAAGAGGCAGACTGAAATTCAGTCATCATTCTTTTGTGTGAGAGAACATACATGTTTTTATAAGCTTGCCAATAAAGTAATTGGTTTTGGTTGTAATACAACACATCGCAACCGAAACATGGGAAATTATTTATTACAATCTAACGCAATGAAACATTCATATTCGTCTGGTGGAGGTGACAAAAAGCTATCTGAGTAGCTTCCCGGATCATCATAAAACGGCTATGTGGCATGTTGGGCCATGAATCTGTCAAGTAAAACGTTATGGACATGACGGAATGTGAACATTGATGTAACTTAAAGTGACTCGGTAACATTGTTGAAGGTTGATGAAAAAATTGGTTAATTTTTGTATAAAATGTTACTTATTATATTCCTTTTACTGTACTAACCCTCTGACATGCAAAAAATCATGAACAAATTCTTAAACCACAAAGTTATCTATGGTTTTCTTTGAAGGCGTCACTGTGCCACACCCTCTAACAGTGATTAACAGTAAATTCTTGATTTTTTTGAATTTTCCCAACCGTTTTTCCATGAAGAAAAGATTAAAAACAGGCTATTTAAAATCTTTCAACATCTAAATGTCTGGAATGGTATGTAGAGCCAATGTATTGCTCTGTGACAATTTACATTCACCTACAATGTAATAAAATTGTAATAATAAAGTTGGGAGAATGAAGGAAGCGATCAGATCAGTTTTTTCCCATTCTGTATCATTATTAATGGTCCGTTTTCACTCATATTTTCAGATTATCTTTAATTGTACATCTAGCATTGAAGTCACTACCTTTGCACCACTTTCTCTCATCTGAACAATGTTACCAAGTCCCTTTAAGGAATAATAAACATTTTTTTAAAGCCTGGTTACTAGCACGCTCAATACCAACACGGTTCTTAAAATAGTTTGATAGTACGTGCAACTTCTCATAATCATTATTTTCGGTATGACGTCAAACTTTTCCGTCAAGTTTAAAAAAAGGTTACGACTACCTAGAATAAGTTACATTTGAGATGGGAAATAGAATGTCTTCAGACTTTTCCGATATAATTCCCCCTATTCGTTACCTCCCATATTTATGAAAACTTTGCATTTTGCATTATAATCACTTTTCATCATAGAGACTACATTTCTTTTCTTCTCTTTTCCTCTTTTTTTTGTTGGTTGTATTTAGTGAATCAGTTGGGAATGTGTTTCGAGCAGTTTTGATGACACAGGCGAATCAAAAGCTGATATAATATCCACCCCTTTTTCATTTTTTTCTTTATGGCGATAGACAGCGTTAAAAGGCCTTTGCAATTTTTGACATTTTTATAATATCGACCGACGATTGCTACAGATATTTATCTAGGGATAGGCGTCCCCAACCATGTTTTTTCATTTGCCTCTTTTCAATCCTGTGTACATAATAATTATTTAAAGTTCAAGTACATTATGTGAGGTTGCGTAGCGACCGAAAAAAGGTTTACAGTTTTTGTTTGTAATGTGAACATTATAGTGTATTGCACTCCAGAGCCTGAGCAGAATAGTGTGTTGTAGCCTCAGCTTATACATTAACCTAACGAAGATGAAACGCATATAGATCACGAGGACGGGAGGGGGTCTTTAAAACCCTTTCAACAACTGTATATGTTGCTTTTGACCCCTCCCCCTTTCCCTCCTGCGAGGTTAGTTTACCCGAGTAGCGTGGGTAATAAAATTGTTACAGTTATGATTTATCATCAACGCTCTGCTGGATAAACAAACACGCGAAAACAACATGAATCTTAACTCTGTCTTGAGAGGAGGCACATTCTATATCAATGCACGAAATGAGAGCCATTTTTCAGAATGTTACGAATCACATCTTTCATCATGAATTCATTTTAGGTCCCTCTTTGTTTATCGCTCGCATTCATCTTTATTATAGCGCGAGTTTAATATATATGGTCAGACGCTGTCGGCACTTTGTTAAATTCCAAAACAAATAGCGAACGTTTGTTTGAATTTATTTGATATTGCCCCCAATTGCCTTTGCTTCATATTATCGTTGAGAAGAAAACAAGAGCATATATCATTCCAAATGATGAATGTTTGATTTGATAGAAACTAGAACAGCGGTTTTTGATACCGAAATTTATATTATGAAATGAAATCCTAATTAGAAGAAATTGAGTAATGTCGTGAGCCCCATCTATAATGGTTACTGAACTTAATTCGAAGAGGTTTTTTTTTTGAGAAATTCTTCCTTGGAGTTTTTGAAAAATAAATAGTATATTGACGCATTTCTTTTGGTACACTTTGGTGGTGTGCCCTTGCTATTCATCAAGGTCGGTGCCCCCCCCCCTTGATCATTTTCCAAAAGTGGTAAATATTTCAAACTTTGCCAACAGTAGTTAAAAAAGAGGGACTTATAATCGTCACTATAACTGAAGATACCGACCCAGTAGCCTACATTACACCTGTTATTAAATGCGCCAACATCGTGACTATTTCTTATTTCAATCGAGACACCCCGTTATGTTATAATAGCTGGGAAAAGGGGTGTTTCTTTTTTCACTTCTTCCCCCTCCTTCGGATGTGTGCCCCCCCCCCCCCCCCCCCCCCCCCCTCATCCCACTACCCGTTCAGAGAATCCCAGTTTTCTGGTAAGATGAACTGCAGTTCGGTCAGCATGGATGAATTGACAGGTTTTTACAATGTCCGCGGGTTATGCCAGTCGGATTCTTCGGGAATTTCCCGTTCTTGTTATGAGTGTACGACGGTAACCATGGTAACGAACATATATATTCTTGATGCTCAGTTTGGATGAAGGTGACATAAAGCCAGAGTACATCGCTAGAAGGCTGGGATAGGGGCTTGTGTACGCAACATGTAGTTTTTTTGTTTGTATTTCATGTTTTATTGAGGTCCCTTTTGCAGCCAACCTCATATTCTGTAGAACTTTGCAGGAAGTATGAATATGTCATGTATGTCCCATCTGCGAAATGTAAACGTTAGCAGTGTCCTAATATTCAAATTATGCAAGGAAACCCGTTTACTTGCTAGACTTCACTGTCAGACACTATTGAGAGACTTACTGTCTTTTTTCCTTCTTTGGTAACAACATACATAAAATGAGCTGTAAAGGGTATACATGAGCATTTGTCTACATCAATAACCCACTTCTTGTGATGGCTAAAATTAAACTGATTGAATCTTTGCGCAGCATAAAACGTACGACCATTCGGTACAATGGGCTGAAAATCAAACTATTACTTACTGGCTCTATAGCTCCTAAGTCGATTTGACAACTAATTGTCGTTATTTTCCCACTTAAAGACATTTTCAAGCCCCCCCCCCCCCCCTTTTTTTTTTTTGTTTAGGGAAGTTCTAAACAAGTATTATCTTTCAAATGCTGTTGGAATTTAACCTTTTCATTTTTTTGGCCTGCAAATGGGACATAGTACCTTTAAGTCCTCCAATGCAGGGTATATGACAATACCTACCCCTCACATCATTCTTTGCAAGATGGTTCAAACGAAGTCCTTAGTTCTGTGATGTGATTATCGTTAGTTTTTGTACCTCGCCGATAAGGCTCTAAACATTCAAAATTTGCTGACAGTACATTTTGAAAGAACCCTCCATAGACGCCCCTGTAAGTTAAATAAATTTGCAATTATTTGTTGAGCTGCCTTTGGGACCTACATGTAGGTTTTTTTTTTAATGCGGATAAACATCTTAATCCTCAGAAGTTGTAGTCAATGCTAAAAATAATTGCACCCACTAGCAAACTAAGAGAAGGAAATTCATATAACCAAATTCTAGCTTCATCAAACCTGACAAAATTAAAACGCTAATACCTTCATTATTAGATGGATCGAGCAGTCGGAAGAATTAAAAGCGAATTTGAAGAAGCTAATCGTGCCCCTGAAAATCGGTCGCAGGTCAACATGTATGCTTCGAGGGCACGTAAGCGATCATTTTGTTTACATGTAATACACATCCCTCTTCGTTATTTGAAATTGGAGCCGAAATATTAGCCGATAACGCTTGCAGTTAATACGAAATAAAAGTGATTACATGTAAACCACTCGCGGATATGTCAAGGATTAATTTGTTGATCTTGAGCAGACGAGCGATATTGAGTAGGGCGGACTCGAGCTATCGTATCGTGTGTCCAATTTGAGTTGTCGTCTGTGAGAGAGCGCGCAAAATTATTGATCAGGGGTAAATTACGGATGTGTAATTCGGAGGGTTGGTTTAGAATTTTCGTCTTCAAATATGGAAATATTGTGATTGAAATGACGAACGTAATACTTCAATCGATTATTCTCTTTGGTTGCATAGTAATTGACTCAACGGGATAAATTATTGATGGCTCAGACAAATTAAATTGGCCGCGGCGAGTGAGACATGCATTGTGAGCTGAACAGTTCCGCCATCAATTCGGTTACATGCTGTTTTTTTCTTCAAAGGTCTGTTTTGGCCGAAAGTTCGTAATTCTGAATATGAAGTTGTGTTCATCATTCGGATATTGAAGCCGGTTTCTGATTCCGACTTTTACAAAGGTTTGTAATCCTGAAAATGACTAAGGGCTTACACCCACAACAAAAAGTGAGTCACCCTTACTCAAATTGATGAGTCACTGGTTTGTCCGTACAGCGAAACACTTGAAGGATCATGTGAGTCACTATGACTCGATACAAATGAGTCTTAAAGACTCACTTGAAGTGAGTCTTAGATAAATAAGACTCATTTGTATCGAGTCATAGTGACTCACATGATCCTTCAAGTGTTTCGCTGTACGGACAAACCAGTGACTCATCAATTTGAGTAAGGGTGACTCACTTTTTGTTGTGGGTGCATCATGACATAGACCCCCTACTCCCTAGGCCTATCACACACATACCATACCATGCCAGAGTCACTGTCCACATTTGCAATGGAAAATATATCCTAAAATATCACATTTTAGCGATGTAATCGGTGGCCCCGCTACCCGAATCTGAAAAATCTACTTTGTACGCACTAAATTAAGCCTTAACTTGAGATTTATTTGTCACCCATACTGTCACGAAACAATCTTGAATTAATTCGTTTTACATCAAATAACAAGGATCTAGGAGTTTCCTTGTATAAAACAATGATGCAAGATCATGCATGTTTTCATTCGACACGGCTTCGTGCGATACAGTAGAATCTATACACTATGAACATGACTGACAATGAGAGCGGACAAAATATACAGTTCCTCAGGTAGACAAAGGAACATCCCTTCACAGCTATTATGTAAAAAGGTGAATATGCATGTGACACCTGTTCTACACATTTTTACATAATAGCAGTGAAGGGATGTTCCTTTGTCTACCTGAGGAACTGTACATTGTGTCCGCTCTCATTGTAAGTCATGTTCATAGTGATAGTTAAGTTACACACAGCCTCATCAACTCGAGTGCGGATATCGTAAAATGAACGCATGCATCATTTGTATAATAATCAGAAGATTCAGCCCACGAATCCAGTCATAAAATTCATCGTTTAAAACCATATGAATAATTATGCGTACCAATTTTTCACTAGCTGCAGTCAAAACTCTTCTGAATCCAAGATATCAGATGGCGACGTCGCGTCGTCGATCGGGAATTCAAATATGGCTCGAGAATGCGCATTTTGGATGACGTCACGAAAGCATGCGCGCGCATGCATACAGCCTCACTTTCAAGTTGACTCACTTTTTTCTTCTAAAATGCTCTTATGTCGATCTTGACTCATTTTTTACGACCATGTGAGTCAGTCGAAGCATTTTGCAAATGCGTCAGCTCATGATTGACACACTGGTGAAATATAAATGAGTCAATAGAGACTCATTGGTTGTTACTAATGAGTCAATTTACACCTGACTCACGAAAATTATGCTTAAATGTGTCAAATGACTCACTTTTTGTTGTGGGTGTATAATTCTGAAGGTTCATCATTCTGAAAATGAAATTGAACCCTGTATTGTTTTCGGCTTCACGAATCTTCGGGAACATCAACCTTCGGGAAAAGATTTAAACGCAAGTCTAGGCTTACTTTTTCTTGTTCAGTAAAGCTTAATACTTTAATCATGAAATGAGCTAAGAATCTATGCCATTTTTATTTTGTGAAGTTCTGTCCCAGTTATACTTCCGGGTCTTTTTATTGCTCCTTACTTTATAAAAGTACGAGTGTTTATATTTGGGTACTGGCAAATGAACTTCACGTTCAGATGATCATATCGATATCAACTTCACCAAAGCCAGCAGTGGCCTAAACTTGACTCTATCATCGACCAATATACGTACATGTAAATCATTTCCCTTTGTGAAGTGCTTCACGATAATCCATCGCATCCAACCTTAGGCTGTCCGTTGCAAGTTGCAAAACACGAAAGCCCTTTGGTAAAAAGGTGCACAATATAATTGCAATCGATATGGACAAATGTATGTCTCCTGCCTACTTATTAAACCTAAATAAGACTCCATGGTTCGATTCGGTAAGGGCGAAGCATCCATTACATAATTGCCTAAGTCCCTTTTGAACGATCGCGTTATTAAAGCTAACCTCCAGTAGTGGTAAAAAAAAGAAAATTATTTCTCACAGAATCAAACGAAACTTACACTGAATGTTCAAGATTACAAATAAATGACATGTGCCAAACAATTTTGGAAGAAAATGTATACTGGCTGAGTAATGAGCATAGAAAGACAAGGAATCAAGGTAGTACCAACCCCGACACCATTCGTGTTGTCCCATACATAGCTTTCTGTGTATGTGCTTGTTACTTTACCAAGACTCGGTCAAATTTATTATGATTTTGATGACTCCAGAACCTTGCAGTGCACACCAATACTTACATGCTACATGATCAACTGTTTCTGATCCTTTCCACACCTTTTCTTTCACAATGCAATCGCATTACCAGTACTAAAGTTTATCTTTAAAAGCGCGTTCATACTGTTTGATCCGTGTTACTTTTGGAGACAGTTGTAGGCCAAATCAATGTCCCAAGAAAAGGAAAGAAGAAATTGAATCTTAATATAGAAATTCACAAGACGTAATCTGCCCGGATTATCGTTTATTTTACATGGGCTTTGGGGAACAGTTTTGCTGGGGTTGACATTATAATAACTAGCCCGAATATCATCTTTCTAGTTCGGGCATCCCTAGCTTAAAGCTTATCAACACTAGTGTGGCTAGGAGGGATTAGACCATACAGCGAGGTCACTGACAGGTGGCTATCTCATCAACTCAGCTCTCAGATCATGAGAAATATCATGGATCATGGGGGACCAACAGGCACCGATTGGGGAAGTTTTCTATATAGAGGGAGCAAGTAGCTAAAAGTAGGACAGTGGGGCTTTAATGTAGTTACAAATAGACATTCTCTTACATGCTGGCCGATCTATTATGATTTGAAAGACAGTAATCTGTTTTTATCTAAATCGTGTAATACGATGATTTATTGGCCTACATTGATAGGCGAGAGAGAAAAGCTACCGAACAAACTGGTGAAAGTTTTCTTTTATGCTAACAATACTTGGCGGACATCTATCATGTCAAGACTTACGGTATCGTAAAGATAGTAGTAGTAGTAGAATGGTTTTTATTAGACAACTTCAAAATGGTAGCCCGAAAGCTAAATTACATTGCAAGTTTTACAAGTATTAAAAAGCATTCAACAAAACTTAGATATAGACAAGTACACATATTCAGTCGGGTAGATCATAACTTATTACTTATTCCCTACTTGCAAACAAATTGATGATACAAATAGAATAGATTCGGCATTATTATTATTTCTGTAATCATTGTTAAGTGAGGAATATTCATATTCTAAATAGAAATTGAGGCTGATTAATTGAGTTATAACAAGTAAGTACTGAAGATTTGTTTAAAAATTTCGAACCGTAATGCACATTGAATGTCTATAAAGCTACACAATATATACGGATTTATCATAGAAACATGATTAAACAATTACCGAAAGGGAGAGAAAAGGTCAGGGAGAGAACGATGTAGAGAGAGAGTTAAGTTAGAAAGAAAAACAGGAAGACATGCGGAAGATGGGAGAGGGAGAGAGAGATAGGGAGGGAGTGGAATGAGAAGAATGGAACAGTTAAAACTGTGAAGACATGGAGGAGAGGAATGATGATGAAAGTAAGACGACAAAGAGAAAGCGATTAGAAAGAGATATACGTATCGTAAAGAAATCCGGGGAAGTACATGCAAAAGACCGTGATGCTCAAGCAAGAAGTAATAGTTTGCTTGAGTACTGGAAATTGCAAAATCCTCAGGAGAAGGAGGCATTACGCCCACCCCTCCACAATTTTCAAAGTTTGGCTTGTTTTAAGCTTTAAAAAATGACATTTCTCGGCGGATAGGGCACTCATATTCAAAAGAAAGTGGATCATGAAGTTTTGAGTTCTTGCAAAAATGATGGTGTCCATTTGCTCATTATTCCTAAGTTTCATTTGAGGTGTTCACACTTGTACAAGCATTGTTTTTTAGTGGACCCCTCTGTTTCCAACATGTATATCTTAAATTTTTTTTAAATGCTTATAATTATTGATTTGTAATTTTTGTTGGAAACATTATTAAATTTGAAATTTGAAATTTGAATTTGAAAATGATGATGTTCGCACTTCGGGGAGTTCTCGGCGACGGTCTGAATTATGAGCATCGCCCGCAACGACATGATGACTGAAAGGCAAGCCCGTGTCTGAGCTGAGGCGAAGTGCCTTTAACCGATTAGCGGGATGATGACCTTTAATGGCATCGCCTGCCATCGATCGGTGCCTCCATCTAGCCAGGTGTTGTCGACATCGGCGAGGAAATCGATGTCGCTTGAGTGGTTCTTGGGGATAGACAGACGATCAAGGAGGGAGGAAAGAACACAAGTCGCGCGCGACAGACGTGCTTGCTAGATGATGACGGGTCTTTTTTTCTTCTTTTACGTTTGGTCTATCTGACGGAATGACTTTCTTTCTTTCAGAAAAAAGATTTCTGATAGAAAGTGGGAAGGCGTTTTCATTATTCCACCAGGTGTTTTTTTTTCTTCTATCTTATTTACGTTGTTTGATAATATAAGATGGTGATGGGGAGAGAAGGAGACAGAAGAACAGGCAGATAGAAATAGAAAGGGAGCGAGAAAGGTGGAGAGAGAGAGAGAGAGAGAGAGAGGGGGTGGGGTCCCACACGTTATAAATACAGAGGCATGTTTTACTCTCATAGAGTACGCTCACATTTTTTTTGTGAAAATGCAATTACATTCCTTCATGGCACCTCACACTGACAAATAGCATTCATCAACATCATCCCGGGATAACTTCTAGGAGCTGCTGAAATGGATCATTATGTCAAGGTTCCAGATTCAAAGATTATACATAAATAACAAACAAAAACATTGAACGAAGTTCAACGAACCCTTGTTCTCACCTAGCATTTTAGAAGCTCTCGAGTACGATTTCCGCATTAGTGCTCTGACAGAAAATCGATATCCGTAAATCTCGACATGATTGCTGACAGAGATTACACTTTCCAGGTCCGATAAATGCAACCAAAATTCAGAAAACAATTGAACCCAATTGTTAGGAGATTTCACCAAAACAAAGTCTGAAAATTTGTGACAAAATAATGACGACGCACTGCTGATTGGCCCAAAGTTTAGACTGCATGCGCACGCAGCCAACACGTTATCTTCACGTACCGCAAGCCGCGCATGCGTAATTTGAATCAAGATAGAGCAAAATACTAATTATTCCGGGGAAGAAAAAAGAGATTTAAGAAAATGCTAACGTATTCCCTACGCTCTCTACTACCTTCATTTCTCTTTATTTATCACTTTTTTGTTCGCATTTTCTTAATATAACTTCTTAAATACAAAATAGGGGGGGGGGTGGTATGACCCTCACATTGGCCTTCCTATATAGGCGACGCCTACCCCCCCCCCCCCCCCACACACACACACACGAACACTTACACACTCGTTGCCATACATTAGCCTTTTTAAACACACTCATTTCCATAATCGTTTTTTTAATGACTTTCAACGTCATAGAGTATTCCCAATAAAGACCTAAATATCAAATTTAGTTGTAATCACATGCTTTAACCTTTCTCCGATGGTGAATTACTTCAAAATCTGCCATAATTATTGGCCATTTTGAAGATGGATCATAAAGGGAGTCCTTAAATAGAAACTTAGAGCGAGTTGTTTGAGGGAAGGTATGTGCATGCCAGTTGGTGGGCAATTTTCTGGGCTTTTATGCAAGGAGTCGCTGACAAGCGAAGATTAAATGACCTCTATCATGTCTATCAGCAAAGCGTCAAGGGCTCAAAGAGATTTGCTTTCGATGACCTCTTTTTCCCTGTCTTTCTTCGTCTGTCCCTTCCTCCCACTCTCCTCCGATCAGTCTTTCTCTCTCTCTCTCTCTCTCTCTCCCTCCCTTCCCCCACTCTCCTTCGCTCCGATCTCTCTCTCTCTCTCCCACTTCTCTCTTTCGTTCTCTCTCGCTCTCTCCCTTCTTTTTTCTCTTTCTTTCTCTCTTTCTTTTTCTCACCATGTGTAAGTAATTTTGATTTTAGTGCCACTCTTTAGATGAAGCATAGATGTAAGTAACATTCTAAGATCCGGTTTCTTCTCTCTATCTCTCGCTCTGTTCGAATTTTCTAAAAATGTATAAGGCAAACTGATTACATAATTTAGTGACACTGCAAAAGATTTTGATCAGACTTGACTTTTAATTAACAATTAACCACATAAATGTTATGCAAAAAATACACCTGAACAACACTTTGATTGCAACCAAACACACACACTGAACAGTATCAAACAGTTACGTTCAACATATATATATACATGTATCCTCAGTCACATAGCCAAACCAAACCAAATCCACACCGACCGATGTTCGGCCATTCCTCGTATTAATGTAAATTATGGATTGTCGGTCTGGTGTCGGTCTGGTGTCGGTCTCGGTGATGCGACTAGGGTACTACCAAATCGTTTTTTGTTCACCATATTAAACATTACAAAAAATGCATACCATCAATGAAAACCTGGCAATGCAACAACAACTTATAATGAAGATTCTTGTTCGTCCTTGCCGTAAAGGGCGCCGTTTCACACACACAGTCGATGATCCCCGGTACAGTGAGTACATGGAACCATTTCGTTTGAAAATACTGTGGAGATATTTGCCACAGCGAGAATTACAAAGTGTACGTAAGAACTGTGATATAAAAGAGTGCATTTGAAAACCCTTTATGATGTTTATGTCAAAAAGACAGAGTACACTTTGCTCAAAGGCTGGGACGCAATGTAACTATTTTGGGTCACAGAAAGAATTGAAGAGTGTAAACACTGCTGCGGAACCAGGAAACTGGTTTTTAATATTTTCCTAATATTGACCATGAGATCCCATTGTATTTTACACGCTGTAAACATTCGTTCATGGTTGGGGTGAAAAGACACAAATTTCCCCTAAAATGCAGTGTTTACATATTATGCGTCTTACAAAAGAATACATAGTTTGTAAACTGCATCTCATCTTCATATGTACATGTATGCCCCCTTGTTCTACATGAGATGCATTACAATCTGCAGCATTACATTCGAATTTTAATTGGCCGTTTACATCATATAAATCGAAGAATATGAATGAATGAAACTGAATAAGATCATGATTAAAAGTTGAAATGAGAATTGTTAAGACAGAACAAGGACGTTTTCCTTTTATTTTCCCTTTAGATAACAGACCAAAGATATTAATAGATAAAGGATAGGGTTAATACTTTACAATAAACACATGCAAGTTTTTTCGATTTACAGTCCAAGTTTATTTCTGAATAAACGTCTTGCAAACTGACTTGCATTTCATGAATAATCTCAAAGAGGATGAGAATCGACTCTTCTCAACATGTGTGAGCGGAATTTGCGAGGTCACAATATCAATCGTATACCTCGAAGTATGATCCTTTCACATCACTGCACAGCAGTCTTCAACGCAAACATGAACAAGGACTAGTATAATTATAATTTTGAGATCGTACTTTGTTTCTCTTCGTACGTACAATCTCTTTCCTTTCTTCTACAAGTTCTAAACTTTAGTATTATTCCGATAAGCCCGATCGAAAACTTATTGACAAAAACTACAAAACGACCCTGGAATTTGTCTCTAATCAGCCGAGTTTTAGAAGAGCATCAAATATAAAAATCATTAGGTAACGAAAAATAAAGTGTATCCTTTGATAAAGGTTGTCTTTGTATGAAATCAGCCTGACTGTGCATAGCAATTGTTGTTTTTTGTAAGTGTCGTAAAGACATTACCTGAAAATAAATGTCTAATTCTTTGCTATATTCACAAAAATAGGAATTTTACAATGTAAAGAGTACAATGTAAAAAAAATATCATTTGAGTTCAGCGTTACAAATTCTAGTTCTGCATTTTGAGAATTTCAAATCATTCAGTATTCACAAATGTTCATTTAAATGCAACACAGAGGCTTGGGGTTACAAATATTAACGTTCCATAATTTGTGCAGAAAGAAAAATGGATTTACATCACTCTTTATTTCCGAGTATTTTCCCAAGCTACTGTGCCTGAAATTAAAGAGATTCAGCATTATTAATTTTCTATTGAAGCACCATGTTTAATCATTATGAAGTAAAATCAGCCTTTCTCATAGACCTTCACAAATAAACTGATCAACAGTTATGTGAGGTTGTAAGGCATTGGCACTTTTCAAGAGTCTCAAACATCGTGACACAGCTACAGTCAGCGTCAATTGACGGTGTGTATACTTTGTACGAATAAATTGGTTTCTCATGTTTAACATTTTCTAGAATAAATGTGTACAAAGTTCTTGGCAAGAAATACAACCTCAGTTTGTAGGTTGGACATACACACGAGAATTGTTTTCATCTTATCCCTTATCATGGCAGTAGCGTTTAAATATGTTATCGTGAAATTCATTTCAAATTGATTCGATTCAAATTGATTTCGCATGTTTATTGACGTCTTTTCGAAGCTGCGATAACAAAAATACATGTACGCCCACAAAATCAAATTTAGTTGCCCAACAGATGGCGCTGTATGCGTTTTCTGCTGTTGTTGGTTTAGTCAAAGGAGACTTCTAGCAAAATCTCGAGCAAAATCGAAGCGACATAAATCTGTATGTGGCAATTACAAACTCTGTACATCTTCCTCTATAAAATTTCGCAAGATTTATTGTGCATAAAATAAAGTCTAGAGCCCCAATGACTTAGTTAATATTTTATGGATTTTGAGGAGCAAAGGATTTTTACTTCCTCAAAGCCATTATTACGACAGTATCATTAGGTTCCATGCCAGCTCTTTGGGCGATTTGCCATGATAAGGGTTAAGTCTTAAATGCTATCCTATCAACCACATTACGCGAGTTGATTTCTTTCACTGTACTTTACAGTTAAATCAGCCTATCATCAACAGGCATGCATCATCGACAAAACAATACTACTCAAAAACTGCTTTCCGTTGTTACGACATGACATCAAAAGAGTTTCATTTTCAAGAACCATAACTTTGCAGAAATCTACAAAAATAGGCCGAGAAAACGTTTTTTGGTAAATGTTTTTATTTGGGACGCTATCCAATGATAATACTGTATAAGAAAGATTTCTAATGCCCTGCTTTCGGAATTCAATCATATTCTCGTACAGGCTACCTGATCTTGTACATTTTCGAAAGAAAAATCTTCATTTGAATCTAATTGCTTAGCATAGTAATAAAAAACCCGCCACCATTTTTAAAAACTTTTCTTTTTCTTTTTTTTGTGTGTGCTTTATTTCATGTTTTTTGTTTGTGTTTTGTAAAAACGACCCACCATTAATTTGGAAAAGAACGTAAGCTGCCAAGAAATGCCGAATGACATTCTGCAAATAGACTTACAATGTGATCGCAACTTTCCTAGCATTGGCCAATCAGAATGCAGTGTTACAGATGTTAATAATTAAATATAGATCCTGATTGGCTAACGTAAGGAAAGGTACATTTAAGTGAAATGTGTTATGTTAATTTGTTTCTACAAACGTTATTGGTGGTTACTTGCTTCTGATATTACTATTCTGAAGCTGGTCGGGAAATTTAATCGGGACTTTTCCTGATACCAGGTTTGACTACTTTTACGTTATACCTCGCAAGATTCTCAATAAATGTAAGGTATAAGCCTGCAGGGGACTTTCTCCATGTAGAGGTCCCAGGACTTGCCGTACTTGGCATGACAGCGGTCCTCGTCGCGCCGACAGCGGTGGATGAGCAGGATGAGCATGAAGACCAGGTAGTAGTACGGGAAGATGTGTCCTACTCCACAGGCGAGGCACCAGGCCGCTGCCTGCATCAAGTCACCAGTGTAGTTCATATGCCTGGTGATCCCCCACCAGCCCGAGAGCAACAACTTGCTCTTCCTCTCCTCCCCGTCACCGCTCATGTAGGTGGCGTCGATGTACTTGGGCATGGCGCCCCAAATGGGGGCTTGTCCGTTTGTGCGCCGGAAGTAGTCCTTCTGCCGGTTGACCGACCGGAAGATGTAGTAGCCGACGGTTCCGAGGAGGAAGATGGCGGTGAAAATGGGCCAGGAGAGATCGACGGGGTTGAACACCAGGTAGAAGCACTGTGGGTAAAAGAAAAGTATGTAAAGGTGTTTATTTGAATCACTTCATGAATAACCAGTCGACCTCCGTTTTTTTATAATTTAAATTATCCATATAAGAATACTCTGAGCTCCTGTAACTAGAATGTAGTATGCACGTACAATCGTCTCTTCAACAACGTTTTATCTTTAGGAACACAGACATTCAGTTATGACGTAGTCCGAGGACATAGAGCTTTGCCTGATAGGCGCAGGTCTACACATCTCACTCCAGCTACTTGAATTAATCAAAAACTAAATCCGGGTCCCCGTCTTGTAAACAATTGCAATTGATACCAATCAATCGCAACCTGATACCAATCACAACCCGATACCAATCGCAACTCTGTACTAAAGATGTATGGGTGTGTCAAATTGCGATTGACTGGAGGACTTGTTGCGATCGTGGTGCATGTCGCTGGTGTGAAGGTACCATGCCTCGTTTGAACAGGAACAGTATTAATCATACATAATTATTCATATAATCACCTGAAGGGTATACATGAATGGCAGGTAGACCATATCACCCCAGGCAAGGTACCATCCAAAGTGATCATGGTGCATGTCGATGGTGTGAAGGTACCACGCCTCGTTTGAACATGACCAATATTATATATAAATAATTGTTTAATCCTCGCCTGAAGCGTTTACATGAATGGCAGGTAGATCATATCACCCCAGGCAAGGTACCATCCAAAGTGATCATGGTGCATGTCGATGGTGTGGAGGTACCAGGCCTCGTTCCAGAAGGAACAGTATTATGTATTAATAATTGCTTGATCCTCACCTGAAGCGTGTACATGAATGGTAGGTAGACCATATCACCCCAGGCAAGGTACCATCCAAAGTGATCATGGTGCATGTCTATGGTGTGAAGGTACCAGGCCTCGTTCCAGAAGTAATCCACCACATAGATCAACTCCAGGAAGTTGACTAGGATCATGGAGTTGGTGACGTAGCCGTAGAGCTCGTACTGCTTCATCGCCATGGAGAAGTTGATGATGGTCCAGGCTGCGATACCCGGTCGTCCGTTGAAGAAAAGCTGGAAAGAGTAGATGAATCCAGTTTATATTTGTGAATACAGAGGCTACGTATGTTGTCCATATAATTCAGAAGAAGTAAATTATCTTTATAGAGCTTGTGCTGACAAGCTGATGATGGTCCGGGTTACGGTACCCGGTCGGGTTGTCCGTTGAAGGACAGGTGGACGAGAAAGAATATTGGTCGGCAAGTCTTGTAAAACTTACTGAAATTGTACTCGTTGTCTACATGATTCTCAAGGAAAGTATGATATGACAATACACAGTCATGTTACATATTCTACTACTTTCCACTAGCCATTTAGAACAACCAATGAAAAAATGATAATAGTCCACACGACGTTACCGGTCGTCCGTATATTAAGCCGATATCCGATCGCTCAAATAGAAATCGCTATTCATCACGTGAAAAATGGTCTAGTGATGACGCTCCTGGTGTATACAATTATTCATTGGGCTTCTTACCTTGAAATCGAACATCTTTCCAATGCGGGGGTTGAACTCGATTCCCATCATGTAATCATAGAAGATGTTACCCGTAAAGACACGATCGGGAGCATGGGTCGGGAAGAAGTAAGCCTGAAAGTACACACGGATTGGAAAAGTTTATCAAATGACAGCCGTAGGGTGTACGTCTGTACGATAAATTTTCCTTCCATTATTATTCATTGCTTCCGCTGGTTCGTGATCGAGAACAAGTACTAGGTTGTGAGAATGTGCGATGCGATGCGATCCCAGTCAGCATGTGGATGAGGGAAACTTTTAACAGAGCTATCTATAAAGCACAATTTATTGTTGCAATTGTTCACATTGATTATTTTCTTCACTTGCAGAGACTAGACTACGCTACACTTTTACCTATGATTTCAGTCTTTAAAGGCCCACTGCACTACTTGTAGCTACTTGCGCCCTCTATATAACAAACAACGCCTAATCGGTGATCATTGGTCCCCCATGATCTTCTTTTTCTTATGTTAACTGAGAGCTGAGTTGATGAGATAACCACCTGTCCAGTGACCTTGTAGGGCGGTCTAATCCCTCCTGTAAACTATGGCAGATACGCTTTAAGTTCATGAATTAGCAAGAATTAAAAAAAAAATTATCTTTTAGTTACAATCATATTTGGAAGCGAGTGGATCAAAATCCCGAATGAAATATGAGTGTTTTGATAGATATTTCATTCATATTCATTGTATACGAAATATTTTAATGCCACCTCTTAACTCAATTATTACTAATCACGGGACTAGTTTCGCTGCTCCCACGAATAGTAACTCACCTTCACGATGGCGAATGTAGCTACAAAGATGCCGATGGCATTGGCGCACCACAGGAGCGAGCCGCGGTGGTCGAACACAATGGATGGCGAGAACCATTCAAAATAGAGGGCGTTTGCCACGAAAATGGCGTTGGAGATGAACCATGCCTGCAAGCCGTTGATGAGGTACGGATTCTGGATACCCGACGGTGTTACGGCCCCGAGTTGCATACCGCCGACGTAACCGGGAATGATGTATTGGAAGAGATCCGGCAAGTAGAAGAGCACAACCTGTAAGGAAAAGGCATCATTTTTTATTTGATTAAGAGACCTTCACGGTAGCTTTTAAGGATAGTGGGTTGTAGTATAAGTAGCCATGTTTTACTATTGATAGTGAGTGGACAGGCTCACGAATTTACGGTCACAAAGGTTCGTACGAAGGATAATTTCATACGAATCTCCCTGTTTTTCCATTGTCTTCCCGAATTTCCATTGTCTGAAAATCGTTTTTACGGCGTTCGTAGCAGTACGTATTTGTGACTGAGGCTTTAGACACCCACATCCACCCCTCCCTCTAATTTGCAGGCACAAACCCTTGATATATAGTCACCGAGCCTAACAGTGAGTCTAGCACTGTGAGACTAGGCTGGCTGCATAGGCTCTGTACTTGAGCTGTTCCAAGACTGACAGAGTTGTTCATAGTGTCAAATCAGAGTCTGTGAATGTAGACTCCACCCCCCCCCCCCCCCCTGGTTATCGCCTTTTACAGCTAGTACTAGCCGTGGGGTCGCTTATGTGAATTTACACTAAGTTTTTCTTTCTTATTTGCACGCTTTAAATCCTGTGAATGCACTATCAGTCACGCCTCAAGAAACGCCAATTTTGTTCATGAGCTCCAACAACTGAAGCCAGTCCTTTAGACGAACTCTTGACGAAAAAAAATAATTAACGCCTTCACATGTATGTATGTGACCATTGTGGTTGCAATGAATCGAGACCATTTGGGGGTACTCATGAGGGTTGATATGAATGGAGCCTTTTTTCTCCCCCACAGAGTCGTTCACCATGTTTTTAACAAAAGCTTCCTGATCTCATTCAATTTCATCCCTTTTCTCTCTCTTTCTCTCTCTCTCTCTGAGGTACAAACAATGACTGAGTGAAATAAGAAACCAAGCAACTTGCTTGGAAACGAGGCTACGTGTTTTTGAAAAGTTTGGTTGCATACAGTGTTCAGACAAGGAGCGAACTTTTGATCAGATTGGATTTATCCTATATATTTGCATTGATTGACGTTTGTAATCAGTTCATTGAACTAATTACACACGTCAATGCAAATAGGAAAAATCCAATCTGAAATTTGTTTGCCATGATGAATATTTTGAGTATTATTTTGATGATTATTATCATTATATTCATTATTATTATTATCATTTTTATCATTAATATCATCATTATCATTATTTGTTAGTAGTAGTAGACGTAGTATTACTAGTATTATCATGGTTATTTTTATCATCACCATCATCATTATTAATATTCTAGGAATAGTTGTTTTATAGGCTCTCTGGGACGTTGCATCTTGTCATCACCCCTCGGCACGCCTCGGGGTGATATCAGGACGCAACATCCCTTTAAGCCTATAAAACAACTATTCCTTTCACAGCAGTCATTAATACTATATTATTAGTGTTAATGTCTCTCTCAAATGCCACCTGCAAGACCCGCGCTAGTCAATGACGCACCCCTACGTCAGGACTGCGTTACCTCCTGAGCAACCCTGACTCACTTGCTGCTCCCTTATCTCTCTGCATGTGTTTGTCATTCTTATTATGTACTTGTCTCTTGCCATGCTGTATTGTATTTGTGCTTTTTATATGAATAGTCGAATAAATAAAAATAATAATAATTGGCTTGAAGTTTTATGGTCACGTCAACCATACATAGGGGATTGTGGGACATGCATGCCCCGCAGCCCCTGGAACATCCTGAAGAAATATTTCATCCGGGTTTCCCTCCTAAAACCGGAGACACACTTTTTCCAAGACGTTTCATATTTTCTAGGCCTGAAAACGGACCGAGCCCAGGTTTCACCGACTTTACCTTACGCTGTCTGATTACGCCATGAATGCGCCAGCAACAATGAGTCTAATATTTGCTCATGATCAACAAGATAAACGTCTTTAAGGAAAACGCCGATATCATTCCTTGAAGGGTCGCTGATCAAAACACGCTAGTCAAGTGACTGATACGAAGAGTAAACATCGATTGACAACCGTTATATTCATATCCAGCGTGAACTGTTTTCACGTGTATATTTGCCATCTCGTCTAGCCGTTATTAAATGACACATGCCTATGGTTGACAGACTTTTCATGGCTGACAAGTTTTAAATGTTGAATACTCTTTCTTTGTAATCGTTACTATCGTTTTTGTTTCAATAACTCTTCATCAATAATAATAAAGAAGAAAGTATGTCATATTAATGGCGATGGATAATTGAATGGCTATTACAAAATGTACGTCATACCAGTTCAGAATGGAATACATGTAAGTATACACAGCGTACAGCGAAGCAGTTATTGTAATTTAAAAATCAGGAATCGTGAAGAAAATGGTTCTTAATTTCCTTTCAACCTTCATCTAAATAATATACATATGGAGAAAGTATTTTCTTGCGTGCGAAAGAACAACCAGGAAATAGATGATGTTTGCATAGTCATAACGAGTGGTTGTGCTCCTTAGAATATAATGAACTCAATTTACACACATGACATTATGTCAGTTCAGTGTAGAATGTCACTACTTGTGTGTAAGTGAGAAGGAACATTCCAATCAATTATTTTAAAGTGGTTTCAGTAACGATGCTAGCCTCGACGTGCAGCCTCCAAGAATGTACGACAAATGATTCACGCTCAAGTCAGAATAATCACCAAATATGTTACTTTATATTTTAAAAGATGGTGCGAAGGTTTTATTTAAGCCTCTAAGTTACTTAATGAACCTATCTATCTTGACGAGTACTTTTCCAGAAGATATGAAAATAGCAAAAGTGACTCCACTTTATAAAAAGAAAGATAAAACTGATGTTAGCAACTATAGACCTATTAGTGTTTTAAGCGTAGCATCAAAGATTCTAGAAAAATCGGTCTGTGTTCAAATTGAAATATACTTCAAAGAAAATGATATAATTTATGAATTTCAATCTGGTTTTCGACATGATTATTCGACTGAAACATGTCTAATTCATTTGACTGATTATTTGAGGAGAGAAACTTCCCAAGGGCGCTTTGTTGGTATGGTGCTCCTTGATCTGCAAAAAGCTTTTGATACAGTTAATCATTGCGTCTTATTGAAGAAGTTACAACTAATGGGTTTTGATAAAGCAAGTTTAGATTGGTTCAGATCCTACTTATCTAATCGGCACCAAGTAGTGGCCATTCATGATATTCGTTCCAAACTAATGCCTATAACATGCGGTGTTCCTCAGGGAAGTATTTTAGGCCCAATTCTATTTTCAAGTTATATAAATGATATGTGTACTTGTATAAAAGACTTCAAACTATTATTGTACGCAGATGACAGCGTACTACTCTATTCAAATCCTGATCCTAAATATATTGAGGAAAAGCTCAGTGAACAGCTGTCTACGTGTGTCGATTGGATGACTGATAATAAGCTTTCTTTACACTTGGGAAAAACAGAAAGCATTTTATTTTGTTCTAAAAGTAGTTCTAAAAAGTCATTTGAATTCAAAGTGAGACACAATAATCAAGCAATCAAGAGAAAAGAGTCTGTGAAGTATTTAGGCATTGAGTTGGCTAGCGCAATTTCATTTTCATCTTTAGTAGAATCAGTTGTAAAAAAAGCAAATTCTCGTCTGAAATTTTTGTACAGATATCAAAGTTGTATGGATTTAAAAGCAAGACGTACACTCTGTTTTGCTCTTATTCAATGTTTATTTGACTATGCTAACCCTGCATGGTACAGTAACATAAACAAGTCAGATCAAAAGAAGTTGAAGATTATACAGAACAAAATGGTGAGATTTATCAACTGTTCTGGTCCAAGAACTCATGTTGGCTATAGCGAACTTTCTAAAGCTGGTTTTCTTGAAGTCGACCAAAGATCAAAACAACTCGCATTGCATCACGTGCATAAAATATATCATACTAGGTCGAATCATTATATTCGATCCAACTTCGATCTTGTTACTGACGTACATGATTATAATACAAGAAATAGACGATTCAACTTTAACTTACCAGAAAGAGTAGGTAGTATTGGAAATTCGTTTTATTACAATGCCATAAAACATTGGAATTCCCTTCCCAATGGTGTAAAAGAAATAGGAAACTATGATCATTTTAAGAGGAAATTAAAGGAATACCTAATACTTGACAGTCAGAGAAGAGAAGTGAATGACATGTTATATGATTGAAATTGTTATTCTTCTGTCGGTTCATACTTTTTCATGTTGTATATACTTATGTTTTCGTACGTTATAGAAATTCTACAAATTCATCATTATTTTCCTCTTCTTCCTTCTCCTCTTTTTCTTCTTCTCCTTCTTCTTTTTCTTCTTGTACTTAATATCATTTCTATCATCAGTTTAATGTTGTTATTATTATCTTTAATAAGTAGTTCTTTTAATTTTCTTATCTGTCTGTAAATATTACTATTTTAATTTATTAATTGTATACATGTCTGTAAGGGACCCCACTGGAAATAAGCTCTCGAGCTTTCGTGGGTTATCCTGTTCAAGCTGACTTATTTTTGATCTGTTATTATTGTATATTGTTGTATGTTGGAAGCTTGTCGAATAAAAATCAATCAATCAATCAATTAACCCTGGATCGAACACCAACCCTAACCCTAAACGTACACGTACCACTTGACCCAAACCCCCTATGGCAACCCTAACCATAATATAAACATGTTGTTGATTTTTTTTTCTCCATTTTTTTATAAATAATGTCCGGCTGAAATGGGGCCATGGCATGTGACCAATCTTCTGCCCATGGTCATTGTTGAATCCAACCTCGGCCACACAATATTTTTATAATCAACAAGTTGAATGAACTTTGACGTTAATCTACATTTGCCACTCTCCACCCAGGTGTTAATGGGTACCCGGTAGGATGCGAAAGTTAATGTTGTTTGCTCAGCAATGTGAGCGTCTGTAAAATGACGCCTTGTTTGAATGCTCCCCAGGGAGTGGAGAATGTGCATACATTGTTAGCGGGCAAGCCTGAATCCGATGACTGGTAATAATATATCTGTACAGCGGTTAGAGACATTGTTGATGTAAGGTACTATGTCCCATTTGCAGGCCCAAAAAATGAAAAGGTTAAATTCAACGGCATTTGAAAGTATTTAGAACTTCCCTAAAAAAGGTGGGGCTTGAAAATGTCTTCAAGTGGGAAAATAACGACTATTAGTTGTCAAATCGACTTAGGAGCTATAGAGCCAATAAGTAATAGTCTTGATTTTCAGACCATTGTACTGAATGGTCATGTGTTTTATGCTGCGCAAAGATTCAATCAGTTTAATTTCGGCCAGCACAAGAAGTTGGTGATTGATGTAGACAAATGCTCATGTACTCTTTACAGCAAATTTTATGTATGTTATTACCAATTGAAAGAAGAAACTAGATGGAACTTCGACTGCGCGCAGTCGAAAATGATGCCTCCGTCATAAAACAATTTTACAAACCAAAACAGAAGAAATTTTTCAAATTCATGTTCAATTGTAATCCATTAACAGGTTCTCAGAATATTGTGATTACAAGCAATTTCTCATATACATATATGAACCTTTGATCTTTGACCTCATGACCCTAAAATCTACTCAGTTCATTGGCTCTGCAAGATGTCCTGAGTTAAATAGTAATCCATCTGTCAGTTCTAATGAGAATGCGTTCACAAGCTATTTTTGCATACATAATGAGCCCTGTGACCTTTGACCTTTGACCTCGTGACCCCAAAATCTAATCAGTTCATCGGCTCTGCAAGATTTATACATGACCAAAGTTTGGCAGGAATCCATCAATCGGTTCTTCAGATAACGCGATCACAAGAACGGGACGTACGGACGGACGGACAACCCGAAAACATAATGCCTCCGGCTACTTCGTAACGGAGGCATAAAAAGCCAGTCAGTCACTCAATAGTGTCTGACAGTGAAGTCTATCAAGTAAACAGGTTTCCTTGCATAATTTGAATATTAGGATACTGCTAACGTTTACATTTCACAGATAGGACATACATGACATATTCATAATTCCTGCAAAGTTCTACAGAACTTGAGGTTGGCTGCAAAAGGGACATAGTACCTTTAAGGGCTATATGATGGCAGAATGGTATTATTATTGTTTAGACCATAATAATCTGAACTGTGATTGGTTATCTAATAATTGATATGATGATAGAATCTTACCTGAAAGGTCATCCAGATGGCTGTTATGGTAACACCATCCCACGTGATGGACGGCATCTGATCCCAGAGCATGGTGAGGGTGAGGGCGCCCTTCTGCATCTCCAGGGGAGGGGTGATGAGAGAGCACTGGTAGTGGGTGCAGGCGACATGGACGTAGAATACTACCAAGGGAATGAGGGTGAGGAGGGCTAGTACGCCCACCGTGGTGAACACATCAACCTCCCTGTGGTGGGTAGGTGAGTGAGTAGGGGTAGTGATGATGAGGACGAGGGAGGGGTGGGAGGAGGGGTGGGAGGAGGGGTGGGAGGAAGAGACTAGAGGTTATACCAACTGTTATCATAAATCCAATCAATTATTTGTTTGTTTTTCTTTTCTAATTGAAATAAAATTTACATTTTATTTAAAAATGAACGTGACAGTTCTGGATTTAATGTCATCAAATGTATGAATGACGTAACGGGAAAAGAAACAGCGAAACACAACAAAAACAGGGGATGATTCTGTACATTCGGTGAAACTTGTGTTGTGAAAAAAATGAATCGGTGAGAAACCAAAATAATCTCTTGGCTTAAGAAAAGTCCACAGGAGTGCAGGGACGAAAGCTTCCCCAATATAAATTTAAGTTGGTAGAAACCTTCAACTACATGTAATGACTTTATGAGTAGTCCAAATTCAAAATGGGAATCCTGATTATGCATACTCCTTTGCTTTAGTAACTCATAACCCAAGTCACACCTCCAAACCGACCGTAAACACCGACACAAGTTTGCTCATTCAGGGAAACGTAATAGTTGTCGGTCTATTGTTTGTCTGGCGTCGGTTTCGTTGGTGTGACTGAGGTATTAGGCAATAGATGATGTAGTCATCTTCGATATGTCCCTGAGATTCAATCAATCGCAACCTAATAAAAATTAGTATAGACCCAAAAATCGATTACATGCTATATGTTGCTATTCATCCTTTTGTTATTCATGTTCTTTTATCAATCACCCTCTTCATCCTCCTTTTTGTTCTCTATTGAGTTTTTTTTTTGCGCCCCTTCAAGTGCGGCCCGGGGCACGAGCCTATATCCATCAGTTTGTGTCTTATAAGCCACAGCTCTTTTTCTCACATTCTCTTTCTAACTACATGTACAACGCTATAGTATGAGCTGATGATATCGACGTTTAACTGCATGGACACATTATCATACATCTAACCGATTCCCTAATTAACGAAGTAATTACCATGCACGCCCCCATTGTCCAGCCTTCCGGTCAACAGCCGATGTTCCATTGGTAGTGGGCTCCATAGGCTCTTCAGACATGCGTTTTGAATGAGACCGGGTGTTGGGCCGCGAGTATGAAGTCGGCTCCGTCATGGTGATACCTACAAGGGGAGAAGAACGAAAGAAACAACACTATTATTAACAGGAATAAAAAGAAAATTAACTGACATGTGAATTGAAAAAGCATTATATATCTGACCGGGGGTGTTTCATAAAGCCGTTCGTAAAGTTACGCATGACTTTACGACTTATATATGAAAAGCCAAATGGGATGCTCAATCATTTTTTAACTGCATCAACTAAAGTTGAACTGTGCAGATGTAGATTAACATTCCTATTATAACAAACATTTTTAATACAAAGTTTATTTTCTGCCATAATTTGATTGAGGTTATTGGAAATATAGTCGCACTTTCTTAAAACATCAGGAAAAACTTCGGGCATCCTATATCTGGCACTTCTTATACAAGTCGTTTGTAAAGTCATGCGTAACTTTACGAACAGCTTTAAGAAACATCCCCCCCCCCCGGTGAAATGATGTAGCCCGTTGGTCTCTCCATTCCCGGGTGAGAAATGACAAGGAGTGTTATCTTGCTCTTTGGTCACAAAAGAAATCGTTGTTACTCCAGGGGGTGTTTCATGAAGCCTTAAAATAGATTTTTGTTAAATCGAAATCAATTTTAGTCGATAAATCACCCCCAGCTCAAACAGTATCTCTTTGGATAAGGACAAATGCGTGGTATACAGTATAGTCTGAAAACACAGACATTAATTTGTCACACTTTAAACACAATTCCTAAAGCCTTGAGAATAGACTAGATCTGTCAGTGTGCTGGCTGTGTCAAACAGAGCCGGTTGTAGTCTCATAATGCAGACA
Source organism: Strongylocentrotus droebachiensis (assembly GCA_035222895.1). NCBI lineage: Eukaryota > Metazoa > Echinodermata > Echinoidea > Camarodonta > Strongylocentrotidae > Strongylocentrotus > Strongylocentrotus droebachiensis. The sequence goes on along the minus strand of JAVYIG010013938.1, from coordinate 12,579 downwards.
TCGTTACGCATAACGACTTGCAAGGGTCTGTGTCTGCAAACTAAGTATAGAGTACAGTATACGAAAGCGAAAGCAATCGAATGTTGTTGCAAAAATCAAAATAAGTGGCAATTAAGATTATCTTTATTTCAACTTCAGAGACAAGTTTTTTTTATTAGCTAGTATAGGAGCGAATGATTCTGAAAGTGTGTGATCCTGTTGATTGTACTACATTGATGAAGTTTTCTGGTGCAGCAAACTCAACAATGCAAACCAAACCCAAATGACAACATCTGAAATTCACACTGACAACAAGCACTTATATGGGACATGGTATTATCAAGGACTCCGGTCAAGGAGGTAGTCCGAACTCTTTGGAATAGACCAACGTGTCGAGTAAAATCTGCCCATACGCCTATCATCCTTCGTTTTGTGTTGTCTTCTTTTTTTTTCGTCATGCAGGACTATGCTGCAAGACTGATCAGGGATGCCAGTTAGAATTGATCAGAGGGCCTGAAAATCACCTAGAATGAGCTAGTTTGTACACAAAATGCCTAAACTATGGCATGAAAATAACTCGCCGTGGGGCCTGAATTCAGGCTATTATGTACTTGAAAACAGGCATCCCTGTACTAATGAACATTAAAAACACTTATATCTCCCATTGCTGAGGAAGCTTAACTGGTTTTCAATGGCTGTCAAACCAACATTAATTTCCCAATTCGCTGAGGGTAGAACAAATAAAAGGTGAAGGTTGATCACTTTGGTAGAGCGGTGTAAGAGTGAAATGCAAATATGATTATAGTTGTATGCAATCAATCCAAAGTCTGGTCCATTTGTTTCTTTCTTTCTCTCTCTCTCTCTCTCTCTGCCTCTCAACTTTCTGGCTCTTATGAATTTCGCCACCTCTATCTATAATATCAACACAAAATCATGTCGAAACCTTTTTCAGGTGGGCTGTAGATGTGAAATGCAAGGGGGAGGGATACACGAAAGCCTACATCAAGAAATATTGCATTGATTCTTGAAATGAAACATTAAAAAAACGACTCAAGCAAGAAAATGATGTAGAAGAACGGTTTCCGTCTCCACATCAGGCTTAGTCAGTAATGTATGCCATAGTTGATTATACGAAGTCCCTAATCTAGGGATCATAATTATCTAACATTAATAAATTACATGCATCAGGGCCAGGGAGGACAATGTCCTTGATAAGCATTTAACAAGAACCTCTGACGACCTAATGCAAATAGGCTAAAAGGGGGCGTTCGGGTGTAACGAACTTTCAGCACATACAAGACTGTAGGTCAGTAGCTCAATTTCAATGTAAAGAATTTGAAGGTCGACTTCTGATAAAGATACAAATAAATAAGGCAACGTTCCCTCGGCTGAAAAGACTTGCATCTCATACCCTCTTACTGCTCATAGTTTTAATAAATATGACAATAAGAAACTATAATGTTTGGATCAAACTTTCATGTCACATGGCTGTATCTCCGTCTAGATTGTGCAACTATCTCTGAGTGCAGTGCATGCGATTTTCATTCAGCAATGGAGATGTAAATTCTTTTCATTTTGACCATTCCCAAATCCCATGGTATAAATTTATTCTTACTGTAGGTGCTATATATTTAGTTTTTCAAATATATTCTCGCCAGTTTCTTTCACAATATACATGTATGTAATACATGAGATTATAATCCATTTAATAAGTTGTCTTTAAAGATAAAGTTGAGTTCTGGTCATGCGATTGTATTCAAGTGAAAGAAACGGTGTGGAATCGATCAGAAAAAGTTGAACATGTAGCATATAAATAATGGTGTGTGCTGCAAGGGTCTGGAGTCATCAAAATGATAAGAAATTTGGTCCAGTCTTGGTAAAGTTACAAGCACTGTACACAGAAAGATCTATATGAGACTACACAAACATATGGCATAAAAATCGGGCCTCATTTTTAAGTTGTTACTTCTCATATTCAGAATATATATGCATTTGAAGATCCATGCTTTTAATTTAGAGAACATTTTTTCCTTTGATGTGTCTTCCACACAATGATAACGCTCACAAATTATTTGTCACCTCTCCCCAGAACTCAACCTTCTCTTTAATAACTCTTGTATACCTGCTGTCACGTGCGTAGGAAAAAGAACCTGGGGCCTATAAACCTCAATTCAGGAGAGAGAAACTTGAAAGTCCTTATTTTGAGAAACTTAGTTTGTTGAAAGTAGATCGAGATGAAGAGATCACACGTTCTCATCGCTCCCTCGGAACCTCATTAGATTGACCTCGGTATGACCTTACAATGATCCAATGTCATTACCGCACATCAACACGTTAACCCCAAACTTGAACCTAGATGTTCTTCAGGCCTCTCTCTTTCTTTATATACCTCTCTCTTCTTCTGCCTGTCTGACTCGCCCCTTACTTGCTCACTATATCTTTCCAAGTGAAACTCGACGGTATTTAAAGGGATAGTTGAGTTCTGTTTTCAGACCGCAAATGCTCTCAAAGTGCATGGTTATTGCTCTTATTCTTATCTATGACATTTATAGTGCCCTTTTAGAACCTAAAATTGCTATGAAGGTAATTTTAGACCCCAAAATGTGTAAAATTCAGCCATTAAAATACGATCATACCAATTCAGCTCCACTTTAAAAAAAACACGGTGACCGTTAATTAATTATTTAATCAAAAATAACAATACATGAGCCGACTAATTGTGGGTAATAATAGGCAACACGAAAATGCCAACAAAAAAACCAACAACGGCATTGGCTGAACTACGTCGTAAAAGGCGTTATTTCATTTTTTCCAACGGTTTTTTCAAATTTTTCAAAATATCTAATATTTGTGGTGGTACGCAAGTATTAGAAATCGTTATATTTCAGCCGTCTCTGAACCGATTTTGATCAAACAAAGATGATTTTGTCATTTAAATATTACATATGGAAACGTTGTATCATCCGCTCAATCTGATTTGCGTGCATAGAACAAATAAGCATTTTTCCATGAAAAAGTGAAGTTTTCTAAAATGTGCGTTTCTTTCCAGCATTGGGGCGCCCGGGAGTCACTCTGGTAACATTTCATAAAGTATAATGATATAAAAAGACCATATGCAAATTTTCTGTACTTTTGTCGGAAGAATAAATTTATGCAGTACAATGTCGTCTCTTTTTGCGTTGGAGAAGAGCAAATAGCGAGTTTCAATCACACTTTGGCCGCTCTCGCAAGCTCTCACTCGTTTCACTGTGGTCAAACGACTTTGGGGCAAGCGGTTAATGAAAATACTAATCGTTAGCTTTCTTCTGGTGTTAAACTTGTTTTTATTGATTGTATAGTTTTGTCGGAATAAAGGAAACAAAAAGGCTTGACCAACAACTTATCAGCGTCTGAATTGACCTTTTGACCTTGAATTCCCTGATGCAAGCGCACTGATGACGTCATCGTCGCTAAATCGGTGTCTTTTATCGTGAAATGCTACACTTTCACAATGTTTATACATCTTTTTTTAATTATTAGTAAGATATAACATATTTTGTCTGATATCACTGAAGTTTTGGGTTTTATTTAATGAGTAATTTTAAAATAAGAGCCATTTTACTGTTTTGATTTACTGGATCGTACTGGATCGTACCATTAAAGTCGCAGGGTAGAAAGATGCATTTTCCAACCGCGCCAAATTTAATTTACGTTCAGACATTCTGTTAAATGGGTTCGTGTTGTTAATAATCCATTGCTTTCTGCTCCACCAAACGTCCACATGCGGAGTCGTTTATCAACTAAATTATTCAAATTTATGGATGCTTCCTTCCCAGGTGTCTGTGTTGTTGAAGCATTTCATTCACCTACTATCATTCTTTGTACTCCAATTGCCAGAACGCAAATTACATTTTGGTTTTATAGTTTCATCGATCGGAGTCGTTTATCAACTAAATTAGTCAAATGTATGAATGCTTCCTCCCCAGGTGTTTATGCATTTCATTCACCTGTTATTATTCTGTGTACTCCAATTGTTAGAATACGAAATGCATTTTGGTTTTATAGATTCATGCAATAAGTAAGTCAATAAAAGAGTATGTTCTGCACAATAAAAACAATGTGTGTCCCTATTGTACAATGTAATGTGTCCCCTCATTTTGTAATAGTTAATTTACCCATTCACATAATGGAACTACCTGCCCGGTGAAGCCAGTGGCTCATGACCCCTAAGCACTCAACACCGTGTGTAGCCTCTTGTCGATGGCCCTCGCTTTGTTGGAGTCCGTAAATTCTGACGAGCGAAGCGAGTCAGAGAAACCGAGCGCGAGCGAGGGCCTCTCACTATGAACATTACAGACAATGAAAGCGGACAAAATATACAGTTCCTCAGGTAGACAAAGGGACATCCCTTCACTGCTATTATGTAAAAATGTGTAGAACAGGTGTCACATGCATTTTCACCTGTTCTACACATTTTTACATAATAGCAGTGAAGGGATGTTCCTTTGTTTTCCTGAGGAACTGTATATTTTGTCCGCTTTCATTGTCTGTCATGTTCATAGTGTCTTGACAAGTGATCTGATCTGAATTTCTTATGTTTTACATTGTTTGGCGAATATTCCGACCCAAGAGAAGTCGGTGAAAGTCATCCAATCAGAGAGAGCTACTATGACGTAATATCTACCGCTCTGTGCGAATTCCCTCCGTGTGAGCGAGACTGGCCGCCTAGTTGTAGTCTGCAAGCACAAACCCTGGTCAGTTGTAACAGAGAGTGTGCACTATAAGACTACCATAGGCCAAGTACTATAGCTGCTCCTGACCTATATTGGTACAACCAGTAGATACCAGTAGATAGCTGGGCTAGGTTTCTCTCAAGGCATAATGACTTTTTGATAGAGTGTCAAACTAGGGTCTGTGCTTGCAGACTAGCCTAGTTGGGCAATCTCGAACACACACATACACACACACAATCGCTGCAGTCTAGACATGCATAATTCAGTAGGAAATCGGGTCTCATGAATATATAATTCAGATCACTTGTCAAGAGGCCCTCGCTCGCGCTCGGTTTCTCTGACTCGCTTCGCTCGCCAAAATTTACGGACTCCAACAAAGCGAGGGCCATCGACAAGAGGCTACACCGTGTGGGAGTCAGTTTGAGTCGACTTCTTTTATGAGACAAATACAAGCAAACGTTTCCATATGGTTCTTTCAAATTTGACACTCAGTTTTTCATTATTTTTTTTTTTTTTTTTTTTTGAATGATATTTTATTTCCTTCCTCATAATTTCACATAACAAGAAATTCACATAACAATAAATTATCAAGATAAGCAATATAAAACAAGATCTTTGATACAAGACATTTCATAAGTTACATCAATCAATGAACATAGAGAAAAAAAAAGGAAAAAAAAAAGTCTTGCATGTAACAGTGTATATCAACATAACAGTAGAGGAAGGTTTAAAGTTACATATTACCATCCTATCACAACACTCTCACACCCCCCTCCCCTCTAGCCCACCCACACCACCTTTCACACACATAAACACACATACAAACACACACTGCATGCAACCTGTTCCCTCAACTCACACCACACAAACTCTTAACCCCCCCCCCCCCCCCCCCCCCCCCCCCCCCCTTTTGCCCACCCATCTCATCATACCCCCTTCACGCCGACACACACACTGCATGCAACCTGTTCCGGTTTGTCCACCTCATGACCTGTACACGAGAGAGAATTAATAATACTAATAAATAATAATAATACCCACATCCATTAAAGTAAAAATGCATCGATTTGTTCCCATTTCTGTAAGTGCATCCCCAGTTTCCCCTTTTTGAAGGCCGTTTTGTATTCCTCGTCTCTGTAATTTTTAAGCATATGTACTGTTTTCTGTACAGATGGCAAAGTTCCTTTTTTTCTAGAAATAAAAATGATATACTTTACTAAAAATATGATACAATTTATTACAAATATTCTCGCAGTATTGCCGGATATTCCCATAAAAATGGGTTTCCAATCATCAATGTCAATTTCGATTAAATGTAACTTTTGAATTACCTCCTGCCATAATCTTTTAACTTTAAGACAATCTAAAAATAAATGTTGGTATGTCTCTACTTCTAGTCTACAAAAGGAACAAAAATGGTCCGACTCAAAACCAAATTTAAAGAGCTCTCTTTTCGTATATACAGCCCCTTGTAATTGTTTGTATTGAAACTCTCTATGTTTATTACAAAGCATTGCACATTTCATCCTTGTGAATGTTTCTTTCAACTCCGTCATTCCAAGATCAAATTGACAGTTGCCATCTGTAACATGTAATGTATACTCTTTTTGAAGGTCTTCAGTGAAGTAATCATATAACCGCCTAGATTTTATATCACATAGTTTCTGTAAACGTCCAAATATCATCAATTCTATTTCAAAATTTTCAGTGTCCACTTCCATAAAATCACTTTGTATCCAATCGTTTCTAATTGCTGAAAAGATCTTTTGAATTCTAAGCAAGCTTTTAGTTTCAAAACCCAAATTTAAAAAATGTAAGATCGGTTTTAAATGACCTCTGACAATTATATCTGATGCTTGAAGTATACCTTTCTGAAATAGTTCGACATCAAAAAATGTTTTATTGCTGAGACATATACACTTATTGCTAAATATAATCGGATTATTCTTATTTTCTCCAAAGTGTCTGCATTTATCTAATTCTTGCCATGCCTTCAACATGTCTTTATAAAAAGATGGTATACCCTTCAAGTCCATTTTATTTATATCATAATTACAAAGAAATATAATTCGACCCCCCAGTGATCTGAAAAAGTGGTCAAAGGTTACTTTCCAACCTCACAACCTCACAACAAAATTATTTTGTGTAGCGCCCTCTGCAACAGAACTCAACTATCCCTTTAAGTTCAACTGATTATTTAGAGTATGCAGTGGTGGCGGACCGTCCACCCACCCTTTTCGCTACGCCAACCATGCATGGATAAGTCTTGAACGGAGATACGGGTATTCATAAATTCAAGTTGCGGTTTTAACTTTTAAGAATTTTTAATTTTGTTCCTACCAAGTCTGAGATAAAGTCAGAGGGAGGAATAAAACAAAAAATGAGATGAAATACGAAATGACAAAATACACTCGAGTCAGCACATTTTATCACTTCGTTTTTTCCGCAAGGTCATTTTGACAACGAAATGTGAGCTTGTTGAGCTCAAATGCAAATACAGCTCGAGAACCAGGGAAATTTATAAACAGACTATCTTATTAAGGGCAACCATTCTGTCCTCGTATACAATAATTCATGCCCCGATGAAACAAAGCTCTGCTAATGAAAACTAAAGTTAAAAAAAGGAAACATAAATTACCATACAACGGAATTCGCGTAAGCCTCCTGCGACCCTCCCCGCCCACCCCCCCCCCCCCCCCACTAACAAAAATGGCACCAGGTACATGTATGACGATCCGGCCTGTTGTATTACATAAATGTACATCACCACCAAGCGTATATGGTGAACTTAAAGATAAACTTTAGTATTGGTAAAAAAAGAAAATTAATTCTCACAGAATCGAACGAAATTTACACTGAATGTTCAAGATTACAAATAAATGACATGTGCCAAACAATTTTGGAAGAAAATGTATACTGGTTGAGTAATAAGCATAGAAAGACAAGGAAATCAAGGTAGTACTAGCCCCGACACCATGTGTGTTGTCCCATATATAGCTTTCTGTGTTACTTTACCAAGACTCGGTCAAATTTATTATGATTTTGATGACTCCAGAACCTTGCAGTGCACACCAATACTTACATGCTACATGATCAACTGTTTCTGATCCTTTCAACACCATTTCTTTCACAATGCAATCGCATTACCAGTACTAAAGTTTATCTTTAACTGTTTTGAAAAGGAAAATGTGTGCAAAAGAAAAAATGACTGTCTCCTTATATCCATTTTCATAATAAAGTGATAACATCGTCCCTTCCTGCCTTATTAAAGATAGCTGTAAAGTACACTTGCATACAGGAAGTCTATACTTGTCAACGCAGTATATTTGACGACCAGATAATACTCCAGAATGTTGTTTGCGTCTAAAAAAAAATGACTTGTGTAGAGTACCGAAGTGTGACGTCATATTAGCCAAGTTGTCAAGGATGCTGGTTCCAAACAATTTGTGCTGATCATACCAGCCCAAACATTGAATTTGCCCTGCTCCAGCCCGTTGCTTGAATGATGTCGCGGTGAACCTCGCGCGCAGGCTCTGTTGTTTGGAACCAGTAACCTGAACGACGAGCGAAAATGACGTTAGCACTTCGGTATTGTCTCGAATACTGGTCATGATGAAAACTGTCTAGAAGTTTATAATAGTGGTTGGTTATATACAGTCATGTAGGCGTGTGAGTGACTGTATAATCATTCTTAACTATATCAACATAATAACAAATTGGCTCAATCTTGCTAAACAGTTCCAACAACTTAAAAACACACGAGTATGAATTTACATGGGACTGCACAAACATATCGAACGTTTATAATCAGAAGAGAATTGATCGCTAAACATGATGAATTAAAGAGCATTTCACGAGCATTCCTTTGCATGTGACAAACTGACAGTGACCATTATATTCTGCTAAACGGGAATGAAATAATGAGAACGCTTACAAAATTAATAGTAGATTTCAATCTTCCCTTTAACATGAACTTTTCCTTATTTCGTTGACCTACAACAATCAGACTATTTCGGTATACATTACAGTGGACGATATGTGTAAGGTTGGAGATAACGTTGTTTATCTTAGGATTAAGAATCGGCTATTATGGGATATCCTTATCTTTCTTTGAGATTGAGGACCAATGTTATTTGCACAGCCCTCAATGACTAACAAACAACTGTCAAAATTATGAGGGAGAATTCTTACCCCTTGAATGCAAAATCTGACACTACAGCCCCCGGCTTTCCCCTCGACCTCCAGAAAAGGAAAGCCCGAAAAAAAGTAAATGTATAAAAAAAATTATTTCTGTCAATGAAATCAGAGGATATTTAGTACCTTGTTTACATTTTCATCCTTGAGTCTTTTTATTTTATAGATATCACCGTTACATTTCTCGTTGAGATGTGAAAGTGTAGATACCGGGGCGGCGTATTATAAGGACCCCCCCCCCCCCCCCCCCCCCCCCCACCCTTCCAAATCAAATAGCAAAATGGTAAGGGGAAAGGAAGAGCGCGAAGGAAAGGGAGGAGGGTGAATACAAATTCAATACATTAACTTAAAAAACATTTCTTTGACAGAACATCATGGCATCGTAGTATTATTTCCTCTGGCAAAGACAATTATTGATCATAAAACAACACGAAACCTAAAAATCGAAAGTTTGGCAAAATTAATGCACCCTAGAAAAGTCGTCTCGTCTAGACCAAGCAGGTCTATTTTTGGTTTTCTTCTTTTTTGTAGGTCAGGGGTACAATTAACGACGTCTTTTGCCATACTTGGAATGAGATGAATTCATTTGCAACATGACTATTTTGCGAGTATTAGTATTTCCTGGTAGATACATTTATGATTCAGGGTTGAGGATCAAAACAGAAACTATCCGAGACTATACCACTTTCATCCGATTGGACGTCATTTTAACAATGGAAGCATGTCGGCTGCTGGGAGAGTCTGATCCGGAGTAGGAGACAAAATACAAATGTTAAAGGTTTTGTTTTTCGTGCCTTTTTAGTGGGCATGGACCATTTTATCCGTGACCTTGCTTGACATTGTGATTTTGTGTTACTCGCCATCCATGTCTAGGTATAAGACTAGCTCACTTTCTCCGCCCCAGCTGATCTGTGCGGCGATCAGCTGTGCGCTCATCGCGTGTTTCCAGGGTCGTGGGCTTGGTCACTCGTGGGCTCGTGTATACTAGTCTTTGAAAACAAACACCCATCTCATAACAGACAAAGGGAAACCCCCATTAAAAAATAATAATGATATTAATGCGGTGATACATTTCAACAATATGTCATACCCATCGTATTTTTCTAAAAGCTGGGTCGCTGTGAGCATTTGTGTCACATTTCATTCTAATTTCTGTATTCTTCTGATCGACCGTGACAACAAAATTGTTTACAAACCCACACACTGCGAAATATTATCACCAACCCATGAACAAATGAAAGAGGCCCCTTTGCCTCGCATAGCTCACAAATAAACCCAAAACTGGAAAACAATAGAAAAATTAATACAGGTACATCTTTTTTACTTCATGTGTTTGTTTGTTTTTTTGTATGAGATTTAATAGTACGAGTGGGGACTTACACACGCCAGGAAATTATACGCATGCAGAAAATTGATTTAAAAACGTTCGTTTTCTAGACTAGATGCATCGTACGATGCATGCCAGCCACGAACGTTTATGTTGCATAAAGCAGCTCTTTATTGTTCTTCTGAAGTCTTCTATAGACATAATTGAATCGTCCGCCTAGACAGAGTAGAAAGATATACTAGTATGAGTAGTTACCTCTCATTGTATTGCAACCTCGTGTAATGTAACATTTTTGGAAAAAATGAAAGAGAGGGTGGAAAATACCTTCTCAGCACATTTTTCGATATGATTATGCAAACTATTTTTTTCAATAGGCTCAATCTCCAGACTCGATGTATATTAGACTTTAGAGGGCAAGCGAAAAAAGAACTTATCTCCAAAATGCATTTATGATGAAATTTACATACATGTACGCAACACTCAAATCTATATTTAAAAAAAAATGTTTGATACACATATATACAAAAAATGTAGACATCACAGGCAAGGTTTGCATGTACTATGTCATGTAATGATGTATTATAAGGCAGAGCAAGAGCATAGCCAATTAAGGCCTACATTATATTGTAAATCGGGTATAGGGCCTTAGCTTAGAGGTCTACATGAGTTTTAACCCACTTCGTCAGCACATAATTACCAGACCAGCAGATATTAATCCACTAAAAATTCACAAAGTGAGCAACTGAATAAACGAGCCGCAGCGATGGAGATTCGAATCTCCTTGGTTTACGCAATATATATTCAGGTGCTTCAGCCGCGGCACGCCCTTTTATTCTCTCCAAAGCTATAATATCATGTATTTTTTGGAAGCAAATAAATAATGAACTGAGAAAAAACATAATGTTTGCAAACTTCACCAAGAAAGACTTACATATAAAATATAGATCTACAGTGTATACACCCACTCAAATCGGTGCAAATAGTGAGCACGTGTACATATAAATGAACTTTGCTTGGAAGTATTCTTTTATTACATTGACAATGTTTGCTTTCACTAGTCCTGTACTGCCGCCCACCTACATCAGACATGTACAAATGCATTAATATATATATAAGTGTATTGAGTATTTGCTCACCACGGGACGCCATTTTTAAGTTTAGAGATATGATCCCAAACAGAATTTAGACAATTTAATACACAGGTCCAGTATTGAAATTCCAGGCCAGCAGCTCCCCGAACATGAACAGCTCTGCGTACCGAGCAGACTACAAATGCTGTACGGTACGCGGTATGCGTGTTCTAGATCCACGTACCGGCGTTTTTTTGTACTCATAAAATTCCGGTAATGATAGTCTCGGTTTACAGACTCTGAAATATCTTGTTTATTTTGCTCGCCAACAGCAGCCATATCAATTAATTTGGGAATAGATTCGGTTTGACAATATTGAAATTATTTTGATCGGGCACAATCCACGAAGAACACATACCTTCCCAATTTTACCCGATGTGAAGATAATTCAATAAAGGCTATCAATATCCGTATCCGGACACCTACCCCCTGGACATCCAGCCCCCCGGATAACCACCCCAGTCAACTACCCCCAAGGGCAACCACCCTCTAGGACTACTACCCCCAGGACAACTACCCCCTCGGACAACTAACCTAAACAACTACCTCCTAGGACAACTACCCCCTAGGACATCTACCCCTCGGACAACTACCCCATAGGATAGTTGTCCGGGGGTAGTTGTCCTAGAGGATGGTTGTCGTAGGGGGTAATTGACTGGGGATGGTGATCCGGGGTGGATATCCAGGGGGTAGGTGTCCTAGAACCATTATATCAAGATTTTAGCAAGTGTGACCTACATGCCCCATCAGCAAAACAGTGATTTGATTAACAAAAAAACACAAAGGGCATTTCACAGAATCATTGGACAATTAAAAAACAAGGAAATACAGGAGCAGGGTCCAGTTGTATTGACCATTGAGACAAAAACATACTTAAAATCCGCTTCTCATGACTTTGAGTGCAAACATAGCAAATTCAGGAAGTCAATATTATTATGAATATGAGTCTACATGTAAACCTTTTTCCCTACTTCTACTGAGAAATCCCCCCCCCCCCTCTCGACGGAAGTGCGCCGCTGAAGCCTCGAAATACCTACCCATTTTAAGGGTCATTTTGGGGTGCTTTTCTCGAAGTAAAGCCCAATTTTTCGCAATTTGATATTTGATATTTGAAAAGACGGACCCATGTTTAGGGACATTTGTGTTAAATATGGGACCCATGTTCAGAGAAAATTAATGACCAATTCGAGCGGCACACCCCGTATGTCTTAATATGTGAGTACCCCCCCCCCCCCTA
>JAVYIG010013937.1:12500-44245 GCA_035222895.1 Strongylocentrotus droebachiensis | reverse complement strand
TGGGTTCCAATTGTTTGTCTAATACTCAGGTTTTCCCATTTAGAAAAATGAATAGTGAGAGTTCCCCTCATTGCAGCCAATTCCTTTCTTCTACTTTATCCCCTATTATACTATTCTTTATTTCATTAAAAGAGGGTGGTTTTTTAAGTTCTCTATTTCTATAAATCAGATATTTAACAAGAATTAAAACATGATTCATTAATTGATATTTTCCTTTATTACTCTCCTCTTTCCCATACAGAATTTCCTCCAAACTACAGTTGTGTATTTCAAAGTCTAAAAAATCTCGTGCACATTCCCCACACTGATTGTGCAAATTCACAAGTATAGAATAGATGTTTATATGTTTCTCATCTTTTTCGCAAAATGAGCATAACTTAGTCGAGACAAGACCAAAACGGAAGAGGTGATGGTTTGTATATAATATATTATGTATAAGTTTGAACTGAAACTCTCTTAATCGACTGTTAAGTGTACACTGTCTTAGTCTTAAAAATATGTTTTCTATTTCCTTACAGGAAAAACCGTAGTTCCTTCCAATTCTCTCAAAAACCAAAGGTTTAAAATCATCTTTCTTTATTAATTGTACATAAATTTGTTTTGATTTTAGATCAGCTATATTAGTTGTTTTCTTCCCCAAAGTGAAATCAGTTCCAGAATTATTTTTTTCTTCTCCCTTTCTAAAATTATTTTTCCAACAAACTGGTAAACAGGCATAAAAGTGCTTGATCTTTTCAATTTCATTTACTTCAACACCTAAATCGATAAAATGCCTGTCACATTTTAGTTTACCATCGTTTTCCAGAATATGTTTTAATTTGTAAATTCCTTTGTCATACAACCTCTTATCGTATATACAACTTCCTTTATATCGAATAAGTTTATTATTAAAAATTACCACATCACCAATGTCTATACTCCTTATATGTCTTGTATTCACCCAATCTTCTAATAAATCCATATAAAATTGTGGAGCTGTCACTTTTAATAAACTTGGTATATAGTCGCATGAAAATATCAAATCTCCACCCACGTGTTCAGTGACAAAGTTAAAATATTGTTTCCATTTCATGTCTTCATCTTTGTTTAGAAGTTTTTGAATCCACATAATTCGCTGCGATTTAACTTGTGCAGAAAAATTTAACATCTTTAACCCCCCTTGCTTATAGTCTAAGAACATGGTGTTTCTATTGATTTTATCTGTTTTTCCTTTCCATATGAAATCAAAAGTTAATTCATCCAGTGAATCATAAACCCATTTTGGAACAGGAGTAAGTGACGCCCGATAAAGAACTTTAGAATAAATGTGCACCTTCAATAGTTGAATCTTACCCATAAGTGTTAAATCTCTTTGCTTCCAAAAATTTAAAAGTGTTTTTATTTTACTTAAGATTTCTTTATAATTTAGATCTTCTTTCTTGTGTTCATCGAGGGAAAAGAAAATCCCTAAAACCTTAAGAAAGTCAACTATTTCGCCAAAAGCAAAATCACAATCTAAACGTTGACATAAACCTAACCTTAATATTTTAGTCTTATCGTTGTTTATTTTCAGTCTGTATTGAAATTACCGACCGATTCTTCGCACACATACGGTATCCTCGATCGCTCAAACCATTTTTTAACATGTAAACCTATGGGGTAACCATGGAGACTGACCTATTTTCCCAATAACCATGGTTATTGGGAAAATAGGTCTGTTTTTACAGGAACAGTTAAAGTTTATGAATGCAATTTCGACCAATCAGATTGCTGGATTACTTAAGTGAGGTATATAATGATGTCTATGTCATGCTGAGACACTGTACATTAGTCTTGCTTTATGCCTCTCTCATACACTTGGGGGGGGGGGGTCGTTTAGATTAATGGGCAAGACAAAAAAAAATCCCTCAGAATGAGTAGAGTTATTTTGGGGTGAGGTTTGGCGTTCAACAATAAGGGATAGAGCAACGTCGATCTGGCGCTGCTCAGTGGCTGCCGGGCTCACGATCAATTGGGCAAAAAGAATTTCCGTTTCGGTTTAATAAAATTTGGAGTGGACTATTAGGCTATTATTATTATTATTAATAAATTTAAATCGAATGAGTACTATGTTTACATTATCTTCAGTTATATCTTGAGAGATATCAGAGAGAGAGAGAGAGAGAGAAAAGAGAGTGAAGAAAAAAGGAAAGAGGGGATAGATGTCGCGGTCTAGTGGATACGTCAGCGGACTTTGGATCGCATGGTTCGCGGTCCCAGTCTCGTAGTAATCTACATTTTGCACTCTCCACCCAGGTGTTAAATGCAAACATTTCGGGATAGGCATGTGTGCGCTTGTAAAATGGCTTCTGGTCAGAATACTCCCGGTGGAGCGGAGCGTGTGCACTTTCATGTGCCGATTAGCAATTGAATCCAATGACCGGGTAATAATAATTACAGCGTAAAGCGCTTATAAATGTAATATTGAGCGCTTTACAAGTGTGACTATTGTTATCACTATTATCATTGTTATTATTATTGTTATGAAAAACGTATAGGGTGAGATATAGATATATGGTAACATAAACATTTGTATTGAATACAGTCTTATCCATTTATATCTAAATTAAATGAGATTGGTTTCGCAGGGTTATATCTAAATTAAATGAGATTGGTTTCGCAGGGTATATTTAAATACTGCTATTTAAACAATATTTGTTATTTCAATGACGATATATCATTCTCACCAGATACGGTAGGGCACTTCTTCTTAATCTTTCATTACTACCCTTAGAATCTCTTAGCCTACTGTTGTGTCGGAGGCAGTGGTTTATGATCTGTGTCTCGGGCAACCAGTCTTCGAAATTTGTCTTGAAGTGATTCTGCAAATGCTCAGTCTTCTGGAGGGCATCGTTGAAGTTCCCATACTGGTCAGAGAGAATAATCCGCAGGGTCCTTTTCTGGATCATTAATTTAGATGGATAAGTGCACCTTCATTTAGAAACGTGCCCATTTTCCCGTCTAATACGTGCCCTTTTCCCTTTTGATACGTGTGAAAAGTGCACTAAGGGCATCTTTCCCCCACGACGCGAATGTCCTTCGGTAAGAAATTAATCTGCATTTGCCAGTCTCCACCCAGGTGATGTAAATGATTACACAGCTGCATACACTTATCCTTTATTTTATACGCAACCTTCACACAACCCGTCAACATCTACTTTATAACGACCTATAGAAAGCCATTTATGTAACTTCGACAGACTCACAGTGCCGACGATCTCCTACCTGAGCGGAGGAAGGATACAAGAGAGAGAGAGAGAGAGGGTAGGAAGAAATTCCTCGAATGCCAGAGCGCCTTGTCAGGGCTGCTCGACTAATGCGGGGGTAATAGTCGCAAAGAAACATTAGTATTGAGCACTATATAAATGTTACTATTAATATTATCTTTCCCCTTCTAATAATTGCCCCCTCCCTCCACCTTTGAATGAACCTTGGGTATGAGAGGGGTCCCTTTTCACCTCTTTTACTTTGATCCTTCCCCTTATTCCTATCTAATAAGTTCCTTTTTTCCTTTTGATAAGACTTAGTGTCACCTTCTTTCCATTGTAATACGTGCCCCTTCTTTTTGCTTTCAGTTTGGGTGTCCTTCATTATGTTAAAACTTAAAACGTTGCAAGTAATTTTTGTTCAATAAAGGTACTTTTACTTTGTTAAGGCTCTGAACATTTTTGTTATCATATCAGCTGCCGAATGACTGATTTAATACAAATGAATTATCAGACAGCAGTGACGTAAATATTGTGCTTCCTCGAGCACGTACGTGCCACCATCGCATCGGGGGAGAAAACAAGAGAGAGATAAAAAGAAGAAAAAAACATTAAGAAAATGAGAGTTTGAAGAAGGAAGAGGATGAAGAAGAAGAAAACAAAATTAGAAGAACCTGCTCCACCCTCCCCTAGTCAATGGTATTGTTATTTTAATTTCATCCACCAACTAAGAGTGGTGTGAGTCCCCCAATGTGCCTAGAGTGTGAAAGAGTGTTTTATCCCACATCATTTGGTATCATTTTTGTGTGGTATGTGTTCACGCTTGAATGTACAGGAGGCATTGTTTAAGAGAGTGCAAAAATCGATTTGCGCCAAAGTTGCTTGTGTGATGTTTGAATAAATGTTTGGGATTTGGGTATTAATTCGGTCTTTGCGGATCCAAATAACATCCCTAACAAAATTAATCATGCACACATTTAAATATCAAATATCAACGAACATTTGTGCGCGCGTGTGTTGTGTGTGACTTTGCTTCTGTAAAACGCATATGCAATGCATTTCATCTGATACATTAAATTCATTCTCTCACTCCGCTAATCCCAACATAATACATGCTGTAGGCATCACTTTGGCGTAAGTCGATTTTTGCACTCTCGCAAACAATGCCTCATGTTCATCCAAGCGTGAACACAAACCACACAAAAATGATACCAAATGATTTGGGATAAAACACTCTTTCATAAGATGTATAATCATTTACTGTTCATAGATGATTTTTAAAATAATTAGCAATTTTCTAGGTGTAAACTTTTTTTTTGACTCACACGGTATAGGCCCATGCGTTTCTGTATGTCGAAAGTTCAAGATAAAACAAAGATGTGTGTACATTGTTTTTTTTCTTCATAAAGCTATTCGTATAAAGGCCCGGTCACACAGAGGGGACGCATGGGGGACGCACGGCCAGCGCATTGGAAATTTGCAATTTGGGCCAGTGCGTTGTCGTTCGCTAGGCGTGCGTCATCATTCGTTACTCGTTCGTCGAGCGCGCTGGACCAACGCTGGACCAGCGCCATGCATTCGTCGTCATTCGCTGTGTGCGTCGGGTTTTTTTGAGCATGCTCAAAAGTGTGCGCGGAGCTCGACGCATGAATGTACACGCCAAAGGCACGCCAGACATGCGTGGAGCGCGCTAGACCAGCGCCAGACGTACGCGGAGCACACGCCCTGTATACGCACAGCGCGCTAGCTACACGCTGTGCATTTTGTGTCAGCTCGCTAGCTTTTCCAAAATCATGACAAAAGTTAGGCACACAGCCTTTTCCGATTTCCAATGCGCGGGCCATTCGTCCAGCGCGCTAACAACACGCTATGCATTCGTGGAAGTTGTTATCATGTGCGCTCTGTTTACGGTCTGTATGCGTACTGTATGCGCCCTGTATGCGCTCAGCGTGCTAGCAACACGCTATGCATTTGGTGTCAGCTCGCTGTAGCTTCGACAAAAGTTGGGCGCACGACAACGCACTGGCCAAAATTGCAACTTTCCCATGCGCTGGCCGTGCGTTCCCCATGCGTCCTCTCTGTGTGACCGGGCCTTAAAGTTACGCATGACTTTACGAACGACTTGAATATGAAGTGCCAGATAGGATGCCCAAAGTTTTTTCAGATGTTTTAACAAAGTGTGACTATATTTCCAATAACCTCAATTAAATGATGGCAAAATATATACTTTGCATCAAAAATTGTTTGTTATAATAAGAATGTTATTCTACATCTGCACAGTTGAACTTTAGTTGATGCAATTAAAAAGGATTGAGCATCCCATTTGGCTTTCCATATTCAAGTCGTTCGTAAAGTCATGCGTAACTTACGAACAGCTTTATGAAACACCTCCCTGTTATCATAATAAAATAAAGATTTGAAAATACAAATTCGCTAACTTGTTGATGAAATGATATATGTGAGCATTGATTTCTTTTTTTTTATTCAGAATGATGTAACTGTGGTTTATGCACCAATGCCTACTTGTTGTCGTATGTTGATTATAAAATCGGGGTTCCACCGTTGCCCATGAGTCATTTTCTGCTTTCTGTAAAAAGACTTTACCTTCGCATTATGACTCACGGATAGCAAATGAAAAACATTATGTTAATCTGAAATCATGAAGATTACCCATTACATTCTTTCCCGATTTATCTTTAGTGATCGGACCCCAGCTAGAGGATAATTGAATTCAATGATGCCTTTGGGAAATAATTCCTTATATTTTACAATAATACACATCATTACCTAGATACAAATAGGAACCAGAAACAGAAATTCTTCAACAAAACTGACATTTGTCAATGCGAACAATGAAATTAGGCGTAGTCTCAGTGGGACATCTTTGAAATAAAGATATTAAGATACCAAAGCTCTTTTCCTATCATAACCCTGAGGTAAAAAGAATATTCCATCATTTATTTGTAAAATCCAGTGAATATGTAAACAATGCACTTCTATGTCGTTAAATATTATTATTCTTACCGTAATTTCATTATGTTTTCTTGTTCAGGATGATTCTACTATGATACATAATTACTACATTACCCACACTGAATGAGTCACAGTGCAGCTGCAGCTGACATAGTGCATTGCATTGTACCTGACATCATTTGTTTTTCTCACATTGGATGAGTTCCAGTGATGACTACACACTACCCGGTCAAGATGACATGCTGCATTGTCTCATACCTGATATATACCTCATCTACTCCCTGGTATTTATTAACCCATTTCCTACTGGAACCGGGTTGTTTTCGTATTAAAGCTATGGGGAATATGTTAAATCAGTAGTCAACTTCCAGGAGAAATGAAATTAAATTTGTTTCATCTTCATGTTTAGACAATGTAGGCCCCTGCTAACCACCTTTATGCATTGTCATTGGTAATTATGTTATTGAATTTAACTCATGCCTCGTTTCCATCTTCGTACTTGGAATAATTTCACTCCTCATTACAGTTTTTTAAATTATTAAATTATTACATTAAGATATAGAAAAACTTCTGTAAAAATGTGTTGTTAGCACTTTTTTATGAATCAAGTGTAATGATGATCGACGATGCAGATTCATGAAAACCCAGCTGTTTGGGAATTGTTGTGAGAATTTTCGGAAACATACTAATTTGGGTTTTTTCAAAGTTTAATATGGTTTAAGGTATACGTTTCATTAACTTTTTTTGTTGTTGTTGCCTTTTCGAAAAAAATTGGAAAGCTATTTGAATTTTGAAAATAACTTAAATCTGCAATGGGACTATTTTATCTAATCTATGTACAAACATGCTACTTATATGTGCAATGATTTTGATGGGGAAATACAGCAGAAAATGCATGCTTATAGCTATTGTAGATCTTAAACATATGTTAGTTTACACACCATCAACGCTGAGTACCCACCCCCCCCCCCACCCTAATTCGATTGGGGGAGAGATGAAGGAAAAGGAAACAGAACGTGAAATAATACATGTAGTATATTTTCGGGCAACAGGCCCTCCCGGTTTTGTCTCATTTTGTCGGTTTTGTTCGATTTGGATAATATCATAATACAACGATCTATTTGTTAATGGCCTTGTATTACGTTTGGTATTATTCATTACGTTCTCGCAGCATTTATATCAAAATAATGCAATTTACGTCAGTACTTCACATCACCATTAAGATTAGAGAGATTATACTCAATAAGTCCCGTGGAATGCATGTAGCTAATTAATGTACTTGTTGTAAAAATTTACGTATCTGTATTATGAACCAACTTTTGTATTATATGTGTATGTATATATAAATACACACACATTATATCATTCATTATTTCGAAAACTACACCTTGGATTGCTACTAGAGTAGCACTTTTTAATGTATTGTAAATAGGTTTGTGTGACGAAAGAATTCACGAATTTCATACAAAAGATGCATATATGTGTTGGAAGATTGAGTAATTGTGTATAATAGTAATTGCTTTTGTAAGTGATAATTCCATTATATTAATCTTTACAGCTGCATACGAATCTCAAGTATTATCATTACTTTTCATTATTTTATTCTTTCTTCCTATGCATTTTACAAAAATATGTGGTTGATAATTTTAGGAGTGTATACGAGTTGTTTCTATCATAAATTTATGATGGCACTTGTATCATGTATGGGGATTGCCCTATAGATGACGTAGAATGCTTCATTTGTTATTCACACAAATACAGTACACATCTTACTCATTTAATGACTTAAATACGATATGAAGTTGATTTGTATGCAGCGTAACAACAATACAAAAAAGAAAAAACTAAGATAAGGCTGGAAATAAATGGTTCTCTAATAGTGCTGGTTTAGGGAAAATTGTTATAAATACATATTTGAATGGTTCTAAAAAAGAAAATAGAAAAAGAATAGCAAAGACATACAGTTACAAAGCAAATAGTAAACATTGGTTTTATTACAACTCGACGACAGTTAAAACGTATATGTATTATCTGTACAAGAGGATGTATAAACATTGAGTTCTCAGGTTGAGACAAGAGATAAATCTAGATCTTGATTCCCGAAATTGTGGTAACAGCAAACATAAATGTTATCACACATGTCCAACAAATTTATGAAGGGATGCGTTAATCTAGCGCCACCATGTGACTGCTTTAGTAATAAACCACATGAAAACTGTGCAGTCGATCACCAGTAGACAACGTGTAGTGGTGCATTTCTTATTGTCCCTAAGGTATCAGAGAGAGAGACAGAGGCGGGAAGGGTATAGAGAGAGAAAGAGGAAAGAGAGAGAGAGAGAGACGGGAGGCGTATAGAGGAGAGAGAGAGAGAGAGAGAGAGACGGGAAGGGTATAGAGAGAGAAAGAGAGTGAGTGACGGAAGGGGTATAGAGGAGAGAGGGAGAGAGAGAGATTGATAAGATAAGATAAGATAAGATAATATATTTATTCGTCTTTCTTTCAAATGACACATAGAGCATACCATTAGACCATTACACATTAACAATGCAAAATAACAAATTATGGCAATGATAAAAACAAAAATAACTAAAAGAAAGACGAGGAGTACCTGGTAAAACCAGAGCTTGTAAGTTTTAAGGTCCCCTCTGAGCCAGATAAACATGATAGGTAGATATTTGTGACTACCTAAGAATACAATAGGGAAAAGGGGGTATAAAAAACAAGAAGTGTACACAAACAACAACAACAACACGAGAGACGAGACTAGACAAGACGGGAGAAAAGAGAAAGTATGAGAAATAATAGTAGAATACATCGACAATAGGCACAGCACACAACAGGCACAAGACAACAGGGGGAGGGAATAAGAGGTTGACAATCTGTAAATATTCAGTTAGACACATATTAATATCAAGAAGAAAATTTACATTGACGGGAAGGGTATAGAGCAGGGAGGGAGAGAGTGACGGGAAGGGTATGGAGCAGATAGGGAGAGAGTGACGGGGAGGGTATAGAGCAGAGAGAGAGTGAGTGACGGGAGGGGTATAGAGCAGAGAGAGAGAGAGAGAGTGACGGGAAGGGTATAGAGCAGAGAGAGATAGAGAGAGAGAGAGAGAGAGAGAGAGAGAGAGATTGACGGGAAGGGTATAGAGCAGAGAGAGAGTGAGTGACGGGAGGGGTATAGAGCAGAGAGAGAGAGAGAGAGACGGGAAGGGTATATAGCAGAGAGAGATAGAGAGAGCGTGTGGGAAGAGAGAGAGAGTGAGTGACGGTAGGGGTATAGAGCAGAGAGAGAGAGAGTGACGGTAGGGGTATATAGAGCAGAGAAAAAGAGAGAGTGACGGGAGGGGCAAATATAGCAGAGAGAAAGAGAGAGAAAGAGAGATAGAGAGGGAGAGAGAGAGAGAGAAGTTAGAACAGAGAAAAAAGAGTAGGGGGAGGGGTAGAGAGCAGAGGGAGAGATCGAGAGAGAGAAGTTAGAGCAGCTGAGAGAAAGAAAGAGTAGGGGGAAGGGTATAGAGCAGAGCGAGAGAGAGAGCCTGTGGGAAGAGAGAGAGTGAGTGACGGGAGGGGTATAGAGGAGAGAGGGGGAAGAGAGAGTGAGTGACGGGAGGGGTATAGAGCAGAGAAAGAGAGAGAGTGACGGGAGGGGTAAAGAGCAGAGAGAGAATAAGTGACGGGAAGGGTATAGAGCAGAAAAATCTTTCACTCCATTCTTTCACCCTCTCTGTATCTATGTTCTTAATTAGTCATCAACTTTTCCCCTTCTTCCCACATGTTTTTGTTTTTGTTTTTTGGCAGTCTTTATCTCTCTCTCTCTCTCTCTCTCTCTCTCCTTCTCTCTCTTTGTTTCTCTCTCTGTGTCTTTCTGTCTTTATCTTCCTCTCTCTTTCTTTCTTTATTTACTTTTTCGTTTCCCTTTCTTTCCATTTTCTTTGTCTCTCGGTCTCTCGGTCTCTCTCTCTCTCTCTCTCTCTCTCCCTCTCTCTCTCGCACACACACTTACACACACCCAAACACACGCACACATACCCCCACACACTTCTCTGTTCTGAGACGTTATGAATGGAGACCCCCTCCCCCCAAAACAAAAAAAAATTAAATCAAAATCATAATCAAACCCTCCTCTCCTAATATTCGCAAGGCACATGTAGAATATGAAAGCTAGAACCCGGACGCCCCAGAAGCCCTCCATCTCCTTAGACCCGCTCATGGTTATGAACATGTATTAAAGATCTGAATTTCGTGGTAGCAGGAAAACAATCTGACATTGTCTGGTTGTTGTGTTATTTGAAATTGATTTATTAATGATGTAATGATAAATCCTGTATTAGAAACTGACATTGTTTACTTCATTTAAAATCTAGTGGCAGCAGTGGGATATACTGTCCCGCTTTGATTCACTCTTGAATATTCAATCCATTAAAACACTGTGAGTCAGATTAAAACATGTGTGTTTATCTGCGTGCAAAGTCCTCGGAACACTATCTTTTACTTGCAATTATACTGTACAACATTCAGGCGTCTGTATATTTATGTGATTACTTGTAATATATTGTCTGCTTTCAAACGTCAACTTAAGACATACCTATTTCATATTGCTAACAACTAGTAACTTACCCACTCCTTCTCAGCTCAATCGCTCACAACCTAAACAGTATTTTTTCTATCTTATCAGCACCGTTGGTAATGCGCTAGATATTACTATTAGCGCTCTCAAAAATTACCGGATTGGACTGGATATATGCTTCTTTTTTAATCTCTCTTTATTTCCAGCTGAACGCTAATTCCGCCGTCCCCTCCAAACTGATGACTGTATCTGGGAACCAGGGACCGTACTGGAAGAGGGAATCGATTGAGGTTCATTCTAATGGATATGAAATCATCTTTCAGGGCGTGGTCGGGAATGGAACCGAGGGCGACATCGCCATTGACTCCGTATATGCCGTAGAAAGAAGCTGCTGTAAGTCTCGCCTCCGTCGAGTTAATATTAATATTACTCCAGATTGTTTAGAAAATATATTTTATTTTGAATATCCATTTGCTTGTAGTTTTCCAATTCGGTTATATTAGTCCACATATTTTGGCTTTGTAATATGTTGCATCTTTGTCACAAATGAAACCAGGAGTCAACATACGCAAGTCTTAAAGTAACTCGGTAACATTGCCTCAGATTCTGAAACGAAATCCTGGATTTAGTTCATGCTGCAATCATAATTATAAACTTTTAGGTCAGTCAGGAATCCCATGACTTTTACAACCCGATCGCCTGTCTGATTATCAAGAAATTTATGAGTGGAAATAAAAATTTAATTTTCCGTTTTCCTAACGGTTCTTATAACACTACAGTCTATTATGGTAAAACCGGTCACTTAATGATTTTTTTCTTTTATTGAGGCACTTCTTGATCATTTTAAAGGCGCAATTTCTTATTGCTTCAATATTACACCATATCACGTAAGGCCATGCATCTCAGGTTTAATATTGTTAAACGATGCCTTTAACGCCTGTTTTTAAACATTTACATTCCCCTCCCATCTGTAGTGAGTTGTGACTTTGAGGATAGCTTCTGTAGCTTGGAGAACGTAGAGGACAGTGATTTCAATTGGATCCGGTGGAAAGGACCAACTACCACCCCTGGAACAGGACCAAAACGGACCACACCCTTAGAACACCTAAAGGTGAATATGGAAACCTAAAGACTCTGTTTCATGAAACTAGTTATCAATAAGAACTGCTGCAGATCTATGAGAAATCTCTATCTGTCTAGGTTTCTTCTCCTGGTTCGGAGGATGGTGCACTATTGCTGTTTTAATAGTCCACCCAAGTTCTTGACATTCTCTTCCCAGTTGATTCTTGGTCTCCTAGGTCTAGTTCATTCCACTTTTCCCTCCAATAAAGTGCCTCTCACTCAAAATAATGTAAGGGTTCCATTAGCTTATGAGAGGTGAGCGGGTGGCTGGCTTGCTATTGATAACAAGTTTCATGAAACGGGGCCCGTTTCACAAAGCCTTTTTTCAATGACAAATAACAAAAATCAGTGACAAATCTGCTGATAACCAATCAGAAGCAAGGATTTCAGTAGCATAACAACAACTGTCATTTGTCACTGATGACAAGTTTTGTGAAACGCCCCCCAGGTATAGTCACTGGTGGATATCAAGACTCCATAGTACCAGGCGCGCCGGAAGCAGTTTGGGATTGGGGGGGGGGGGGGGCAAACATTCCAGGGGGCTCACCTTCCAGGGGCAGTGACGTCATGAGAAAAAACGTTCGGAAGGGGGGGGGGGCAGACGGAAAATCTGCATCACCACCAGTCTTGTACGTTACCTGCAGGTCCCGCGGAACGTTTTTGAAAGTGGAGTATTAACGATCAGGTAGAGCGTAAATTGGCGTGGGGTCCAGGGCATGAGCCTCGGCAGGGGGTCAACGGGCTGAGCCCCCGGAAGCTCTGGGGTTTTAGGTATTTAATTACGGTTAGATGAGCATCAAGGGGCCCTCTTTAAGGCCATTGACGTGTTCCAGGGGGGGGGGGGGGGGTGGGGGGAGCCCCCAGAAGCTCAGAGGTTTCAATATCTAACTACGGTCAGATGAGCATCCAGGGGCCACCTTAGGGCCCTTGGTTGGGTCCAGGGGGCAGAGCCCCCGGAAGCTCAGGGGTTTTAGGTATTTATTTACGGTCAGATGAGCATCCAGGGGCCCGCCTTAGGGCCCTAGGTGGGGTCCAGGGGGCAGAGCCCCCGGAAGCTCAGGGGTTTTGGGTATTTATTTATGGTCAGA
The DNA here is from genome assembly GCA_035222895.1 of Strongylocentrotus droebachiensis. Lineage (NCBI taxonomy): Eukaryota > Metazoa > Echinodermata > Echinoidea > Camarodonta > Strongylocentrotidae > Strongylocentrotus > Strongylocentrotus droebachiensis. The sequence continues at coordinate 31,268 of JAVYIG010013937.1, read as the reverse complement.
TGAGCATCCAGGGGGCCGCCTTAGGGCCCTTGGTGGGTTCCAGGGGGCAGAGCCCCCGGAAGCCCAGGGGTTTTGGGTATTTAATTACGGTCAGACGAGCATCCAGGGGCCCGCCTTAGGGCCCTTGGTGGGGTCCAGGGGGCAGAGCCCCCGGAAGCTCAGGAGTTTCAGGTATTTAATTACGCTCAGATGTGCATCCAGGGGCCCACCTTAGGGCCCTTGGTGGGGTCCAGGGGGCAGAGCCCCCGGAAGCTCGTTTTTTTTTAGGTATTTAATTATAGTCAGATAAGCATCCAGGGGGCAGAGCCCCCGGAAGCTCAGGGGTTTTAGGTATTTAATTACGGTCAGATGAGCATCCAGGGGACCGCCATAGGGCCCTTGGTAGGTTTGGGGGCGGAGCCTCCATAAGCTTTGACGTTTTAGGCATTTAATTACGGTCAGATGAGCATTTTTTCTACCTTATTTGTGACATTGGCAGGTCACTTATTTTTTCTCTCCGTCTTTCTTTATTTTTTCTCTTTAACATACTTCTTCAAAAAGTGAGGGGGGTGGGGGGGGGGGGGGGGGCTCGAGCCCAGCCACTTTGCGGACCTTGACATGAAGGCTTCTAAATAAGCGTATTTTTTGCCCGACTGTAATTTGGGAATTTCTTATTTTCCAACAAACGCATAAAAAGGTATGTCATAACAGCAATATTTGTAAATCACTGGTATCGAATAAGAAATACACCCCCTCTCCCATCAGTACGCCAGCGTTCAGGGGCTCATATCTTCTCACCCCTATAACCATAAAACAGACACGCCTTCCATTCTCGCACAATATTTCCACGATATGCGCGTATCGCTATTATAAAGACCTCCATTGATAAATACCGTATAGGTGGCATGCGCAATGTTTATGAAATTTAATTCATGTGAACTTTCCTTTTCTTTGAATGTAATTGTATATATGATTTAATTCAGGTTTTTATTATTGTTATGTTCTTTTGGGTTAAAAATACAAACCATGTTTACTCCTTAACTGCCTTTTTTTTTTTTTTTTGAGGGGGGGGGCGTTTTTGGGGGGCAAAAGTGCGTTTTGCCCCCCCCCCCCCCACTTTTTTGATTGGGGGGCAACTGCCCCCTTACCCCCCCCCCCCCACTTCCGGCGCCTATGCATAGTACCACAGGTCGCCAAGTGTGTACGAGGAAGAGTGGGAGAGGATGGGGGCACTCTTGCTTTTTGCTCTGCCCTTCTGCTTAACCAAAAAATAATGAAGTACTTAACCCTGGATTATCTGTTTTAAGTGCATAATCATTTATTGTGAAAATAGATCGTTGTAATAATAATTACTGTAGTATTATACACTGAAATAGCTATATTATTGATGTAGCACACATAGGAACATTTTAGTATTAACAAAAATATAGCCCTACATCTGGGCTTCATTTCACAAAACTTGTCATCAGTGACAAATGACAGTTTTTGTTATAAGCTAGTGAAATCCTTGCTTCTGATTGGTTATCAGCAGATTTGTCACTGATTTTTGACATTTGTCATTAAAAAAAGTATGTGTGAAACGGGTCCTTGGTCTGGGCGTTAGTAGATCGGCCTGGCACTCGAGAAGTAAGCCGAGGGTGGTTGGAATATTTCAGAGGTACGAAGGGTGGATAATTCTTCTAACTCCAGAAGGATCCGTGCCATGAGATAAATCACTCTCAACCTTAATGTCACAGATCAAGGGTCAAATAACATGCTTTCTTCTCGACTAACTGGCAGGCCGTTAATTCTAATGACCAATTATATTGTGTGCGGGCAAGCACTGAATCCAATGACCGGGGAAATAGTATATCTGTAAAGCGCTTAGAGACGTCTGAGATGTATTAAGCGCTGTATAAAACCTGAATATTATTATTATTATTATTTTAATTATTTTTTTGTTGGGGGGGGGGGGGGTTTTCTATGAAATCCAAAAAAAAGTAAATGCCTGGTCTTGTGTCCACTCTCAATCAATCATTTTATTATGGTTTTACGTCATCACGTTATGATATAGTATATTTGACAATGACAGATACATGCTTGTATGCATCTCTTGTCCGGTTAAGCATCGGGTGAAAACTCTCAACTCTCAACAAAAAATTTGATTTCGATCTGCATCACCATATTATGACCCATTTGATAATGAGAGATATCTTTTTTTAAATAGGTTTTTATGCTCTTATGAATTCTGCTGATCCACATGAGCCTGGTCAGTCCGCCAAGCTCTGGACAACGTTCTCTCCATCCACCGAGGCTCAAGATATGTGTCTAACGTTCTGGTACAGTATGACTGGTAGCGACACAGGAACACTCCAACTCTTCATGTACGTCCTGCTAATCTATCAGGATTTCTTTTTATTGCCCATCCCTACTATCTCTACCTTTAGGCCTGAACTCACAAAGGAGGTTTACATTTAACCCATTATTTAAACCCTCATGTACATAACCCCTGGTTTAAAATAAGTGCAAAATAAGCGCGAAATAAGCGCGATACAAGTCAGAGGTCCAATATTAGACGCGCGCAAGGCAAGTTACGATTATTTTGCGCTAATTGTTAAACCATGGGTTATGTAAATGAGGATTTAAACCACCTTTGTGAATTCGGGCCATAGAGTACCGAAGTGCTAACATAATATCCGCTCGTCGTCCAGGTTACTGGTTCCAAACAATAGAGCCTACACATGAGATTCATCGCGAAACCGTTCAAGCAACGGTCCGGGTCATGGCAAATTCAGTGTTTAGCGCTGGTGTGATCACCACGCCATTGTTTGATGATGATGATGAGGATACACAGCACTTGTATGGCGTCATTGATCTCTTTCAAACGTTCTAAGGCGCCCACTCCTCCAATAGTCATGGACTACAAATTTGCTTGAAAACAAAATGGGTTTTGAGGCCTACTTAAAAGCTTTCTAGCTTGTTGGTGCTACGAAGAAACAGGAGGGAGGGAGTCACAGAGGCGTTTATTGACCATCCCTATTATCTAAAGTTCTTAACCTATATTTTGCGAGTCTGAATTCCAATGTATGAAGTACTTTGACTTTAATTCCCTCCCTTGACATCTAAGGCGTTTTAGAATCACGATGCCACCTCCTTCAACGATTAAACCATGTTTACATTTGTATTTACATTTTAAAATATTGGGTACACAAACTTATGATTTCGTAATGGAACAAGTATGAATTAGATTATAGCTTATTACGGGGTAAAATAAAAGGACAATTTGGGTGATTTGTGGCATGTACATGTTGGTGTATGTCAGTATACTCAGTATGCGATTTGAAAATAATGGGCCGAAATTTACACTTGTTCCATTGCATTTACTTTCACTTCTCTTTTCAATCCCCTTTCTTCCTCCCCATCCCCTCTCCCTCCCTTTCTCTCTCTCTCTCTCTCTCCCTCCCTTCTTTCACCCTTTCTTCATCTATGTTCTTAATTATTCCCTATATGCAATCTTCGGCATTTCTCCTTCTTCTCACACAATCTTTTTGGTGCTTTTAATTTACCCCCCCCCCCCCATTCTGCGGTGTATCTCTCTCTCTCTCTGTTCTATTTTTGTTCTCTCTCTCTCTCTCCCTCTGTATTTATTCCTTTCTCTTTCTTTCCATTTTCCCTCTTTCTGACTCTCTCTTTATCTCACTCACACACACACACGCACACACACACCCTTACACTCTCTTCTTATCGTGTTGTCTTCATATCTTTCCTTGTAGAGATGAAATGGAAGGTGGTAGTAAGACGTTAATCTGGAGACTGAGTGGTCAACAGAGCGCTTCCGGTTGGTTGCAAGCTACCGTACCTTACAGCAGAGCTGCAACGGTATGAACGTGTTAGACGTGTCCGACCTTTCCTAGGATGTTACTTGAATGATTTTATTCATCCAGTAACGTCAACATTAATAGCCCTTTTATCAATCAATTACTGAAAGTACTTTATGTACGATTGTTCTGCAAGGATTCGTCAGTTTTTACAAAATAAAGACAAATATAATTGCTGGCATCAGATTTTGACTATTCTTATAAGCCCTCATCTATTCTGAAAATTCTCCTTTAATGAAATAACATGTAATTAAATGTGTAAGAAGTGATGCAGTGTGGTATATTGGTATTTTTGTCAGTAAAGTGTAAAAGAGGATAGTTATCGAAAAATTACATTATCTCAAGATTAAAGTTAAAGTTTATTACTTAGCCCTTTGAAATGCCTAATTGTACATTTAATAAGATACACATAATAAATGGTTTCATTAAAAAGAATAAAGAATATGACAGCATTTGATACATATTTGGATATTTAGATCAGCAAAGTGCTTCTCCTCCACGTGTCATTAGCCTGTTTAGGCTAATCTTCTTCATAATGCCCTTTACGATACAATCCTCTCTACTCTGTCACTCAGTATTCATATCAAACACATTTTCTCCCTCTATTCTCGTTTTGATCCACAGTTTGAGTTCCAAGGTATAGTTGGTAATGGGAACCGAAGTGATATTGGATTAGATGATCTGAACCCTGTATCAGGAACATGTGATGGTAAGAATGCTCTGTTCATACGAACATGTGATGGTAAGAATGCCCTGTTCATACATGAAGCGACAAAGAAACTAAAAACAATACAGCGGCAAAATAAAATGACTACTAAAGCATTGTGTAATTAGTTTATTTTATCAATTATAAAGTAGATTTTGAGTGGTTTTTAGAGGAATGTGTGAATAAACCTTTATGAACCTCGGATTGGGCACATTGTTTGGTAAGTGATGGTTAATGGTTTAGGTTCTGGTGTTTAAAACGAAATAAACTGGTTAACTGATATATTATTCAAATTCATGAATACTCCTAAATCAAAAGGCTTTTCTTGAAAGCTTGCCCGAGGCTTGCCCAACACAGTAACAAGTAATGTATTGAGACTAAATACCAAGTATTGTAAATCATTTATAAATAACAAGTCCATGGAATAACGCTCGTCACTAGGTCCCAAAGAAAGAAGCATCCATATATGTGAATATACATGTATTACAAAACGTTTAACGGAACAAAACTGTTTGAATAATGTCCATGGTCCTTGGTCAGTGTGAGTCTGTAACTCTTACTATCACTCAATTCTGCCTGTACACCCATACAAACCTCCTGTCGACCAGCTCCAAATTATGAGAAAGATTAATATACCTGACTAATTATTCTGATATTACTTTGCAGTTACTCCACCTGCGGCAAGGGTTGAGCTCCCCAGCACATCACCCATAATGCCCCGTACAACTATGACGTCAGTAACAGGCTCTGGGACTGGAACTCCCAAGGCAAAAGAGGACTCACCTCGTCCAACGCTCACCAAATCGGGAAGACAGAGACAACTGTGACCTTTGGTTAGTAAATACATGTACCATGGCACTGAGAGGTTCTAGTTGAAATTGTGGATCGAGGTGACAGGAATAGCACTTTTTTCTGAGGGCGTAGCCCCGAAGAAAAAAGTGCTATTTCTGTCGCCATAATTTCACTAGTGGCTTGAAATAGTGCATGATGATATTTGTTTTATATTTTTCAGACCAACCTTCATAAAAAAATAATAACAATAACAATAACGTATTCTGTCACTGCGACCGTGACCAGGCCGACACCGATATCACATTGATCTTGATGGATCGCATATCTATGACGTCATCCATGGTATAGTGCCATGGTATAGTGCACTATACCATGAATGACGTCACAGTATAACACATTTTTCTTATCGGTAACATCGTAGCAATGTTATGTTTGGTCAAATGATAGTATGTCGACCAATCACTGAACAGGATTTCATTAATCAAAAATATGATAACTCTTTTGTTGCCAGCAAAGGTTGAATTTAGCCGATTCTAAAAGCAATATGATATTCTAAATTTTCCCAGCATAATAATAAATTGGTCTTATACTATAGTAGTACACCGTAGCAGTATTCATACTGCCCTGTCACTATTATTACCCCCATCACTTACTGGTACCAATTTTACACCTGGGTGGAGAGTGACAAATGTGGATTAATGTTCATGCCAAAACCCTGAACACATTGGTTGAGAGTCAAGTAAAGGAATCAGTTGTGAAATATCAATCTATAACATTGACATTGTCCAATACCATACCTTATAGATCTTCTAATCAATGGAATGCATTTTAAAAGAATGTATATATTTACAATGTTTGATCAGCAACTGGCTCTGGGACTGGAACTCCCAAGGCAACAGAGGGCGCACCTAGGCCAACGCTCACCACATTGGACATGACTGAGCAACCCAAGACAGAGACAACTGTGACCAATGGTTAGTAACTCTTTTGTTGCCAGCAAAGGTTGCATTTTTTATAGAATGTATAATTATATTTAAAATGTTTGATTAATATTTTCATCATTATTTAATGTTTTAAAACGCATCCAACTATAATTTAGTTTTAACATAGGAAACTATACTTTTACAAACCACTCTGGAATATGTTTATCTTTGAACAGAGCTATCACTATATAATTATGTAATATTTATAGTTAATGAAATAACAACATATAATATTGCTGACTTTCAATTTTCAGTGAATATTAATTGTTAAGGACACAACTGCAATGATTTCAGTATTACTTTTTTGAATTATTTATATATTATGTATTGTATTGTTTTCAATCAATTTTTATTATTAGTATTGTGAAATTTAATATAATTTTTAAATGCAAATAATATATATAGTGATTGATTTTAAATTGCTTACACATGAGTTATGTTAGGTATTACCAATGCTGTTTGAATGATTGTAACAAATGAAATATGATGTTATGTAATAGAGCGCATGAATATGTATATGTATACATGCACAATTCAGCATGTTGGCTGCGAGGCATTGTTTTTTAATAAAAAACATTATATAATTGAATTGAATGAAATGGATTGACATTGACATTGACATTGACATTGTAAGACGGATCAAGGTCGATCCTTGCTTACATTCCATTGTCTATCCTTATTTAAATAAGTTGCTAAGTCATCTTCTTAAATCATCTTCTTAAATGTTTGTTCAAATGCATCTCAGATATACAAAACGCAACTATCAAGCATTTTTATCCAACTTTCCATCAGAAAAATCTTAAATTAGTGATGTTACAAAATTACGGGTAAATATATTGTTATGTTTTAAATCTCTTGCGTTTAAATCATACTTATTATAATTGTGATACTGTTTCTTCTTCTTGTTGTTGTTGTTGGTATAGTTTACAATATTAATCTATTTCATTTTCCCTTATATTTCAGGGATGCGAACAGAAGGCCAAAAGGGAGTCGGTATGTATGTTGTACTGTGTATAGTTTTTAATCTAAATCATACAGTATAAATACCGTTCTAAGACACCTAACGCCTGGCAATCCGACCCCCCCCCCCCCCAAAAAAAAAAAAAAAAAAAAATCAACTACACCCTAGGGCAACTACACCTTAGAACAACTACCCCCACCGGCAACCACCCTCTAGGACAACTATCCCCCGGACAACTATCATAGGGGGTAGTTGTCCAGGGGTAGTTGTCCGGATACGTATAAATACAAGTTATAAATGGCCAAAGGGGGGCTGGTATATATGTTGTACTCGGTGTTTCTAGTTTATAATTTCCATCATACAGTATTATATAAAACTTGATTTAATACCTTGTAAGGAGACAAATATCACTCGTATATTATTCTGTATAAAATAACGCCGTACGTGGCTGCTCTGGTTCGTTTATAAAAGGACGAAAGGTTATCTTTATATAAATCCACCATGTCAACCATTAGAAAACAGATTTCCAGCTATAATGCCTAATCATGAAAGCTTTTTATACTGTTTTGTTGGACTCTTTTGATCTAAGAGACATGTTAATTACATAGTTAAGCAAAAGGGATATTTAACTTCCATACTAATCATGGAAGTTATGTTGATCATGTCGATGATGGAAGCGAATACGTATGTACGCTATTATTATCTTTTGTGTTCCTTGTATGGGGAAGAGTAAACCATACATGCACAGGTTACGTCATAAATCACCCATCCTTTTATGTTTTTTTACAGAGCCTCTAGCTATAGCCTGGGGTGACTGGCGGGATCGTAGCCGTGATCTTACTGGTGATCGTTGCGTGGTTCATTACTAAAAGACGCTCCAGGTTAGTTTTGTGATATTAATCTTTTTTTTAAACAAAATATAAAGACATTTTGTTTGTTTTCTCTCGGCCCGGTACATTTTGAAAGCATTTTACAGCTGCATAATTAGTTCACTAGTCTGATTACTAGAAATTATACAAATGATGATGACAGCAACTTTGAACTTTGATTGTTCATAATTATGTTAATTTAATGAAATTACATGTGCAATAAATATGAAGGTTGCATTTTTTAGATAAAGAAGAAAGGTTTCAGAATTGTATGCTATATTGGAATATATGGGTAATAAAAAAGTGGCCATGTATAGCCTACCATGAGAGATACCGGGACGGGCTGTAATGACAAGATTGTGTAATTAAACTATTGTGCCATGTCGTTATTTGTGTCCAGTGTAAATGTACTAGCTCCAATTAGCCATTTTTGTAATGTAACCAATTTTGGGAGAGATACCGAAATGATTTTGTAATTAAACTGCTACCAAACTCTTGTGGCATGTCGTTATGTGTGTATATTGTGAATGTACTAGCTACAATAAGCCATTTCGTAAAGTAACCAAAGTTGGTAAGTGCCTCGGTACAAAACTTATTTATTTACCTGTTAGGAATATTTTTTTCAGTAGGACAAGCCATAATGTTTGTCGTACCTAGCAACAATAATATGTAAGCAATTCGTATCCTGACAATTAAAATGCAATCTTTCTTAAAAGGTGAAGAAATAATTGTAACGAGGCATTCTCTTTCTATCGATTGACTTTGGCGATCATGCTGTTCCGAAACCCTCAGCTCTTAGCATTCTCTATTAGCATCACTCCCAATTCTTTCACTCCTCTCTCTCGTCCAACCCAGATTAGTGCGTTAAATTTGATTACATTACGAAAATGGCCCAAATACAAGAAGAGTTAAGTTTATACTTCAACAATTGTTTCTTTGTTTGTTGTGTAGTTATAAGCTGGAGATCGAAGCCCTTCATACCAACATGGAAAACCCCACATATGACCCAGACGGGCTCGGGGGAGATGTAAGTAATAATATAAACATTCACAATGAATTATATTATCGGTAGTAAAACAACACGATTAACAACAACATCAACGGCAAAAAACAATAATAACAACACCAATTACAATAAAGTAATGATACTAATTATCGTAATTAATCTACTACGTCTACGTCTACTACTACTACTACTACCACCACCACCACTGCTGCTGCTGCAGCTACTTCTACTACAGCCACGGCCAATACCATTACTACTATTGCCACTATTACTCATATTACTACTATAATACTACTACTACTACTACTACTACTATTACTATTGCTACTACTCCTACTACTACTACTACTACTATTTGTTGTACTACTACTAATAATAATGATGATTGTGTGCAAGTTTAAACAAAAAAACTATTCCTCTTGTCCCGTCTACTCAGTCATATGTATTCCTTAATTTTCCATGAAATGTTGCCAAACGATCTTGTATGTTTTTATTTGTTCAGATCGTGTTGAGAGACATGGAGAAAAGTCCGGTAGAAATAGAACCACGTTACCAGTCCTTTGTAAGTCTCGTTTTGTTAAATCAAGTCAAGGGCAACAATAAATGTTATAACATAATTAATGAAAGACAACATAACTAAGAAATAATTATGTTATCATGGTAATTTAGGGACATATCAAATTATTCCGAAAAAAATTCATATGGACACTTGGCATTCCATACTAAGTGGGGGGAATAAGCCATGGACTAAAGTTAGTCCTCTTTCGAGAATACCACCCATGTACACCGGGGTATTGAACCATGGACTAAAGTTAGTCTTCTTTCGAGAATACCACACATGTACACTGGGGGATTAAACCATGGACTAAAGTTAGTCCTCTTTCGAGAATACCACCCACGTACACCAGGGGATTAAACCATGGACTAAAGTTAGTCCTCTTTCGAGAATACCACCCATGTACACCGGGGGATTAAACCATTGACTAAAGTTATTCCTCTTTTGAGAATACCACCAATGTACACTGGGGGGATTAAACCATGGACTAAAGTTAGTCTTCTTTCGAGAATACCACCCATGTACACCGGGGGATTAACCCATGGACTAAAGTTAGTCCTCTTTCGAGAATACCACCCACGTACACCAGGGGATTAAACCATGGACTAAAGTTAGTCCTCTTTCGAGAATACCACCCATGTACACCGGGGTATTAAACCATGGACTAAATATAGTCCTCTATCGAGATATCACCAATATAAATAATGTTCAGGTAACGTAATACGTCATTCTCATGTTCACGCATTCCAATAGGTGACGCATCAGCTATTGAAAACAGGTTGATTTTTACGAAAGTTTTTGCGATCGTGTTATAAGTTGAATGATAGTGTTGCTTTGGGGACACCACGCCCCATTCTCCTCTATTACAGAATAAGAATGATTTTGACAGGATGACAAATACCTGATAATAGTAAATATACTTGATGACCCCTGACCTGTCCATCTCTAAATATATTTCAGGCTTCCTTCATGTATTGTAATTTCTCACCAACATAAATAAACAGTATACTTCATTTGTATTTTAAATCATTGACGTACGCGCCTTCTTATGTTTGCTTAAAGATATTGAAAATAGTACGTCTGCATACATGTCCTCATATGTAAAACAAAGTTGATATGAATCGAAACACTCAGTAGAGTGTCATATTGTATGAGGTATAGTGTCCGCCTGTTTATTCCATGGGTTGATAAAAGCCAGTAAATTGAAAATTCATTTTGACCTCTCTATAATAAATATTGAGAGACAGAGTATACACACGATGAGTAAGCGTTCTTAGAGCCTATAGGTCCGTGTAAGAGTGATAAATGACATAGTTGTATGCTGTTACATCACATCATATTCATTTTATGATCCACAATTTATAGGCTATTTGTTTTTCTCTTTTGTATTTGTTTTTACAGGCTCCGTAGTCCATTTGAGAACCCTACCTACGCAAGTATGACGTCACCAGATGACACCGACATTTAAATGACGTCATTATAAACATGGTCCACTAGGGATCATGTGATTTTCTTCCTCTGTAATAATGTCCCGTCATACCCTTACGTCTTACATGACGTCACTAGATGACACCGACATATACATGACGTCATTATAAACATGGTCCACAGGGGATCATATGATTATATTTTCTGTAATAATGTGACGTCATATCCTTACCTCTTACATGACGTCACTAGATGACACCGACATTTAAATGACGTCATTATAAACATGGTACACAAGGGATCATATGATTCTCTTTTTCTGTAACAATGTGACGTCATATCCTTACCTCTTACATGACGTCACTAGATGACACCGACATTTAAATGACGTCATTATAAACATGGTACACAAGGGATCATATGATTCTCTTTTTCTGTAACAATGTGACGTCATATCCTTACCTCTTACATGTATCATGAGAACAGGACTTCCTTAAAAGTATCAAATGAAATAAAGCCCAATCGAGGGAAATTAATAAATGGAGGACCAACTTTGGGCAATTCACATGGCAGACTTGGGTAATGTGTAAAGCAAAATCAATCGCCTTTTCACTATACAACTGAGCAAAAATATTAGCAAAATTTGGTATAATTGCCTCAAAATCGGTCGGACAACCAATTACACTCATTAACAACATTTTTTTAAACGCATAACTTGTGCTTTTTATTTATATCGCATAGGGGTCTCTTGTTTCGAATCTTAGAAAGAAATTCCACCAAATAAACCTCAGTGGAGCTAAAGAAGCGATGCAGATAAAATGTCTTGTTTGAAGACATACCTGCATTGCTGAGGCTCGAACCTACGATCTTTGTTTCTCCAGTCAGGTGTTATAAACGACACTTCCACTAGATTTATACACGTGTACTTACTTGCTTTTTGTCTATCTAGGTTAATCTCCGTTTAGAAATCATTTGCCACTGTTGTTATCAGACTTATACTTAACCAATGCTAATTAATGTAACGATAATTATAAATAACACACGTAAGCTTCGTTTTAAAACATAACAAATATTATATATTGCAAATAGTGCAAACATTGATAAGTTGCATTGATTAAAATATTGATTACTCTTTGACTAGGCCTTAAATCTACGTTTTCAATAATAGGCCTAAATTCAGAGTCAGTGAAAGTTTGATGGACCCGCTATAAGTACTTTTTTAATAAAGTGATATGTTGTAAATGAATTTTGTGTTGTTTTCCCGCTCTTTAATACTTGCTGTTATATATCAATTTTCTTCAGCTTTAATAATCAAATGCCGTTTACATTTACATTGCTGTCCACTTTTATACTTCATCTAGTATGCTTGTCTATGTTGTTGTTGTTGTTGTTGTCGTTTTTTGTTTGGGGGGGGGGGTTATATACTTGAAGTGAAGGGAAAGTAAACAAAATTGATTGGAAATATATATATACTCTTTATATACTAAAATGAATATGAACATGTTTTTTTTATATATTTTTTTTATTGTTATATTACATTCATCAAGTACATGTTATTGGTTGTCCGTAGCAACAGCTCGCAAAAAAAACTTATAAATGGTGGCAGGCAGATGGCAGCATTTACATGAGCGTATATAAGTTTTCATTCTTGTGTTCAATACTATGTTTGACACGAGAAAGCCGGAGTGTAAGGGAGAGAAAAAGAGAAAGAGAGAGTGTGGGAGAGACATAGAGATAGAAAGAGAGAGAGAGAGAAAGAGTACGTACGGTAATTCTGTTTGGAGCCAGAAGGGCGTTAACTCATAATACTTCAACACAGAGTTAACACCCTTCTGGCTCTCAACAGACTATAATGATAACTAAGACAGGGTATAATGAAAGATGAGGTGGTTTAAGAGACAGAAAATGATCAGTTTCATTTACATTCAAAGGCACCGAGTATTACAAAATAACTCTTCACAAAGCCAAAAAACGGCAGTAAACGATGACATCTATAATTAATTTGTTCTGATTACGTAGACTATGTCACGCAATATTTCCTTATTCTTTCTCTCTTTCTCTCTCTCTCTTTGTGACCCCCTCTCTACAGTATATCCCACTCTCTCACCCTCACTTTCTCTCTTCACCCTCACCCTCTCAATCTCTCCCTCTCTCTCTATCTCTCTTTGGTTTTCATATACCTTTTTAATAGTTCTCTGGAACTTTTGTAGACTCCGTTCACCCCTAGATCATCTGAGGTGACTTCTTCCGGATGAGGAAAGAAAGATAATTAGAGATCAAAATAACAGTAAATAACACCCACCTCGTATTCGGCCTATGTCTACATTGTGAAAATATGGGGAAATTCACCAACCATGATCTTGCAAACAAACTAGTATCCTAATTTTATGCTTACAGTTTTCCAAATTGTATCAACTGGTATCAACTGGTACCAGTTGAGACCAGTTGAAAACAGTAGATACCCGTTTGAAATCCTTACTGGTTTCAACTGGTATCAACTGGAATTTCGACCTGGGAAGTACGCTTGCAGCAAAATGGGATATTTTGTAGCAAAGCAGATGTACAACATGTTTCGACATCCAGGTGCGTGTTGAAAGTATGCGTAATATCCTCTTTCAGGAAATATACAAGAAATTAGTATTTAAGACTACTGTAACAGTAAAGAATCTATCCCCCAAATCGCAAGAAATATAATACCTTTCACAACGGATGCTAGAGATATTAATCTTGGCGTTATTCTGTAAATTATCATATCAGGAAATAGAAGCTGTACGTGCATTTCTCAATTCTTATGTTTATATAACACATTTACTTTCACTGAAGTTTAATGACTATTCGAAACAAGAGATCAGAGGATATATTAACCAATGCATTTCCCGACAGGCCGGGTGCGTGCAGGCTGGGTGCGTGTTGAAAGCAAATTTGAGTTCCTCTTTCATGAAACATACCAAATTATCAGAAATTGGTATTTAAAGATAAAGTAGAGTTCTGGTCATGCGATTGAATTGTGAAAGAAACGGTGTGGAATCAATAAGAAAAGGTCTATCATCTAGCAAATAAGTATTGTTGTGTACTGCGAGGTTCTGGATTCAGCAAAATGATATGAAATTTGGCCCAGTCTTGGTAAAGTTGCAATCACTGTACACAAAAAGATATGGGACTACATGAACATGTGGCATAAAAATCCGTCCCGATTTTTATGATTTTACATGCCATTGTTAAAATATTAAGGCATTTGAAGAGCCATGCTTCTCAGGGAACATTTTGTATCTGATTTTCTTCCACACTTGCATAGTCAACAATGATGAATTGCTCACAAATTGTTTTGCACCTCTTCCAAGAACTCAATCTTCTCTTTAAGACTACTATAACAATACGAATTTATCCCAATAACAATAATAAATGTAATATCTTTCACAACGGATGCTAGATATATTACTCTTGGCGTTCTGTGAAGAATATCATATCAGGGAATTGAAGCTAAAAGTGCATTTCGCAATTCTTATGTTTTTCTACCACATGAACTTTTACCAAGTAAAAGTACACTTAATGACTATTCGAAACAGGAACTCAAAGGTTATCATCGCATTTTGATACCATTTTATTATCTGCTCATTTGCATGCGAAAACGTGGATGAATGATATGAAGGTAGTCTTTTTCCCAGCAGATCAAGAAATCGACAAAGGCTGGTAGTAGTGGTGGTGGCTGGGGAAGGGGGTAGGGGTGGCGCGAAATTTTATCTTGGGACTGCATGGGTACTATCTTATGTTGTCATCTGATGTATCACTTTATAGTTTTATAATTTTACCTTATTTTGTATTATTGATCGACTTATACTCTTATTCTGTCATGATTGTATTCTGTTATGTATATTTTATTGGAATTGAATAAACTGAACTTGAACTTGAACTTGAACTATGCTACCTATAATTTAAAGTTGTATTAATGAAGCAATTTCCAAACATCTGGGGTAGCCATCATTAGTCAAACGTTTCTATACATTTCGAGTGCATTTTAATGGAACATAGCACGTACAAGCAGAAACCATATTGGCATATTTGGCAGTCTTCACCTTAAATCAGAATTTCGACCACGATCCCGTCTTCTGATCAAAAATTGAATCCCGGTACGTTTGTAAAGTAAAATGGCGCCGAGATGACGTCACGCATCAGTAATCAAACACATCTCTTCGTTAGGATCAATACTCGTGCATACGGCACATGTCATGAAAATATCATTGTCATTATTCATGTCATTCATGAAATATGAAGCGAACAAAATCCATACAGAAAGAAACGCGGCAGATCACCTAATAATACAACTGTGAACAAATGGTTCTTAGATAGTAGTAGCTGATTGAAAAAATTGTTAACAATACAAATGTACGTTTTATTAAAAGTGGAATAACAAAATTAGATCAGACGTAAACATATACAAAACAAATAATTAACATTGATTTCATTACAACTCTACGACAGTAAAACTTCCTCTGCATGTTGTATCTGTACAAGAAGATACATAAACATTGGGCTATCGGGTTAAGGCAAGTGTCAATCTAGATCATTATTCCCAACATTGTGGTAAAAGCAAACATGAATGCTATCACAGATGTCCAACCATATCGATGACTATTTCATTAAGTATGGGGGGGGGGGCAGGGTTCTAGCGCCCTCTAGCGCCACCCAGTAGCCAACGTGTAACTCGTGTATTTCTTATTGTCCCTAAGATATCACAGCTATGAATAAATTTGTCAAATTTGTAATTACTACACTTCTACACTTAAGGGCAATTTCCATTTGTTTCAAGACAAAAATATAACGACTTTGTTTTCTCTTCCAAAATGGATGACTCAGGAGGTTATTTTCTTTAAACATATGAATACATGTAAACATAAAGAGAGGGAAAGAGATAAAGAGAGAGATAGAGAGAGATTAAGAGAGAGAAAGAGAGAGAGAGAGAGATTAAGAGAGAGAGAGGGATTAAGAGAGAGAGAGAGATTAAGAGAGAGAAAGAGAGAGAGATTAAGAGAGAGAGAGATTAAGAGAGAGAAAGAGAGAGAGAGAGAGAGAGAGAGGGAGAAGGGCTCATTCTCTGTCTGCCTTCGTTCTAGATTACCTTGACTAAACCGACAGTAGTCATTGTAGTACAGTAGTAGTATTAGTAGTCGTAGCAGTAGTATTAACATCAGTAGTACTAGTAGTATTAGTTGTTGTAGTAATATCAGTAGTAGTAGCAGTAGTAGTAGCAGTAGTAGTAGTAGCAGTAGTAGTAGCAGTAGTAGTAGTAGCAGTAGTAGTAGTAGTAGCAGTAGTAGTAGTAGCAGCATCAGTAGTAGTAGTAGTAGTAGTAGTAGTATAGGTAGTGGTAGTGGAAGTGGTAGTAAATTGGATTTGACTTCTAGCTGGTGTGCTTTATTCTTGAGAAGTTGTAACAACATGTCTTACAATATGATGTGGTCCTTACTGTCGTCATCACTGTTTATCTTGTCGAAGTATTTTTGTCGTTGGTGCTCTTTATTGAATACTCCTCAGCAGAATACAATTTACCAGCATAAAAAGGAAAAAGCCCCCCTTTTATATTATGACGTGAAGTGTAATACGCCTCACATTTCTTGTATTAAAATACAATGTTCAGTGAAAACGGATAATACCTTGGTTGCCATCCTTGTACACAGTCATACCCCTTCCTTGTTGGTACATTACATTTAACATATTTTCAGTACTATTTTATTTTAAAGGCATCGTTTGACAATGTTAATTCTGAGATGCACGGCCCTACGTGGTATCAGTGTCTGTGATATGGTGCAATATTGAAGCCCTAAAAAAAATTATGCTTCAAATGATCAAGAAGTGCCTCAAACAAGTACAAACCTTTGAGTTACCGGTTTTACCATACTCGTTTTCCCCAATAGACTGTAGTGTTATGAAAACCGTTCTGCAAACGGTTTTCAAAATGTGTAATTCCAATCATAAATATCTTGATAATCAGACAGCAATCGGCTTGTAAAAGTCATTGTGTTCCTGACTCACCTAAAGGTTTATAATTATGATTGCATCATCAGCTAAATCCAGGATTTTGTTTCAGAATCTAAGCGTTTAATATGAAAGGTCTTTACAATATATCAGAAACTGTCAGCTGTAAACGAAGCCCCCCCCCCCCCTCCCCCCTCTTACAGAAAGGACAACAACTGGTAGCTAAACTGTGATTAATTATTTTAAAATAAGGACACGTTACATGAATGAATAATATTGTATGTTTGGGTATGATGGATCACACATATATACATATACTTTTTTTTTAACTCCGCGAACACTGATATAATATCGTAAACGGTTCCGTACTAGCTATTTTGTGATTTACGAGTATAACGGAAGGAACATTCTTCATTTTTTTGCTGACGAAATATACAAATTCACAAGGTCACAAGGTTTAATAGTCTAACAATAGTGGATAGTTTTTTTATGACACATATCCACCACGCAGGTAGCTCAAGACGCTCCAATACTAATTATGTTAGGCTATCGATTTCAGTGCACACTGTATTTTAGGAATCCCTTCCTTCCGGTACTCATTCAACACATGGGTGGAGAGAAGCAAATGAAGGTCAATAGTGCCGCGGTGGGACTCGAATCGCGAACCAATTGATTCACATTCAGACGGCGTATGCACTATACCACGACACATATACAATTAAAATTATATTCGTTTGTATTCGCATCAAGGGTAGTTATTTCACCCTGGTGCCATGTGACCTAAAACCGTGTGCAAAACTGGCTATAAATGGTCATGAATACGCAGCATGCAATCTGATTGGTTGTTTGTAGATGCCTCATTTGCATAATGTCATGTAGCTGTTTTATTGGGCATCGAAAATTGACTGTCTGGTGTTAATATCTAGCACAGCGAATTTAACATTCAGTGTCGCATAATTCTTTTTCATGAGCGGTTAACAGGTCTTCCGAAGAGTGAAGAAATACGTCCATCTTACCTGCGAATGAACATTCTTGCACTGACACAATTTGTATTATTCTCATTTCATGAAGAGGAAATCGTTATAAAGGACTACTATTGATCAACATTTCCGTGTGCGTAAATCTTTGCGTTTCATACTTTACTTTGTAAAAATAGGCCTGGTAAAGTCCTTTTTAATGTCATCAACCTCAGCCAAGCTTGTATGACTGGTTGCAAATAAACCTGGCGAAATACTGAACATCATAACTTTTAATAATGAAGAGAGCTGAAAGAAAACTTCTTTAACCCATTGCTCAGCTTCGTCAGGTCGACCTTCACTAGGTTCCACAAATATCAACTTCACTGGAATCCAACATCCAACCAAGTAAGTACAGGATTTAATTGTATGTAACTTAATTTGTCTCTGATATATTGTGTACATGTATATGAAGAGATTAATTCCAAAAGGTGCTAAATGCACTTTTAACCAAAATTGACTTTTCTTAATGAATATATGCATCAAACATAATAAGAATCAATCGCACTATAATTACAAACGTGTTTGTCGAAAGTTAATCAGTTTCGATAACAATTTTTCCTTTTTTTCCAAAGGGGCTATATCTAAGTTCCAAACGGAGTTGATTCCACTGGGGCATTAACGAATTCGTTCATTAATTTG